>VWZK01008085.1:0-225643 GCA_013396935.1 Baryphthengus martii
CACTTGGTAAAAAGCAATCCAGAGGTAAGTGTCCACCTTGTTGTTTCTGAACTTTCCACAGATCATCTTGTTGTTTCTAAACTTGCAACAGATTATGATAAATATAGCCTTTAACAAGTGAAGACATCTTGTGGCTACCGAGGTGTACCTGAGAATGTAGAGCAAAACTTGTGCCCACCATTAATAGAGTCATATTTTTCCATTTTAATTCCAGAAAAGTAATTCTCAGTCCCTACAAGACTGGAGTGCATGTACTTATGCACATGTGTATGTATTGCTTTCCCAAATCCCTCTGGCCACAGGTATGCCAGTCTACTAGAAAAACAATTGTTTTAATGCATGTTATAAAATACTTCTGTCTGTTCCTCATGTAGAAAAGTAAAGTATTGAGGGATTGTAACCTGGCCTGGGGCAGGGAAGGGACCTGTAGCCTCTGTGTTCCATGAACCCTGTCCCTCCCAGTATGGGGACATCCCGAGTCATATGGTAGGGATGTGGGCACGTCCTTGGAGAGCCTCCACCCTCTTCTCCCTGTCTTCACCACGTTATGGTATTATACTAGCACATCTGCCATCTATGATACCCGTTCCTGGAAACACAGGAATACATAGTGCTCTGTTGGACCTAATGGTGGTACATAATGGTGTAGATCTCCACATCTGCCAGATACAGATGTGCGTTGGAAAGTACTGTGCAGGTGTGGTGGTGTAGCCCCCTGGGCCATGTTGCGATGTCAGGAACAGCCAATATTCTGTTCTTGTTTTGTCTACAAATGCTATGAGATCTGGTACTTTCTTGTCCTGGTAACGGTACAGTGAGTTGGAATGATTAGGCACTCCCTAACAGTACCTGAAACTCCTCTCGCCTGGAAAACTCCCGTTGCCTGGATTGTAGCCCGCTCTGGAAGAAGGCAGAAATGTGTAACACAATCATGGCCAAATACAGAAAAGAACAATGGCCAAAGTCAATCATCTTGCAATCCTATAAATACTCATCCTAAGAGGAGTCCAAGCTAGGTGTGAGGGATGTGCTTCACCCCTTGACCACACTGGAGGTGGTTTGATGCAGGCTTTGGAGAGAGGTAAAGGCCTGAGCTATAGCTGGGCCAAGAATTCCTCTAGTTTCAATCTGTTCTGAACACCCCCAATAGAGCAGAGTGATACAGTGAACATCAGTACAGCTGAATTTGGAACACTGATCATGTGATTAACACATAAGTAACAGGTGGCTTTTACAAAACTCGTGTATCAAGAATCAAAGAAAGTTCTGGGTACAAAGAGTTTCATGCTTACCTTTCCATCACATGTGATTTGACTACAAACCACCCAGAAAGGGTACTTTAAGTGAGCCCCTTTGAAGCTTTCTGGGATTACAGTGGGCTCTGACTCGGCATCTTCCTCTGAGCTGGGATGCCTCTCAGACCAGACTCTGACCTTCCACCTGTAAAGCTGACAAAGAGGAGCACTGTCTGTCTGCAAAGGCTGATGAAAGGAAAAAACATCTGCTTATAAAAACTGGTGGAGGGAGAAGTGAGTAATTCACTAGAATTTCCTTTCGTCAAATCCCAAAGAACATTTGGTACCAAAATTTACTATAATCTGCAGAAAAGGCAACAGCTCCATCATAGGTTAATCCATATATCTGTGTAAGCATGTGCGATTTGCTTGGAGATCTTTGCTAGATCCTTATCTAAATCACTGTATAGATTATAACTGATTATTGACTGATGAAGCATTGCAATATAATCTTATGATGTATTGCAGTAGTGTTAATGAATTTTAAACTGCTGCTATCTCAAAGTTGTGTAGAATCCATAATCACTCATTCTCCAATAGCAGGCAGCGATGTAGACAGAGTGGAAAGCCTGCTTCCACATCACTGATGAACAGCGAAATGTTATCCTTTAAACCAGTCAAAGAGTGGAACCAAGGTGTAGATGAGGTTTCACTGAGGTAGCTGAAGCACCTGCACACTTTCCCCTCTCCCAGTGTGTTTTGGACAAATACCAAGGAGCTGGCAGAGGTGATGCTTTCTGCAGCGCTCTTGATCAATGAAGTACATTAACTCTCAGTGAGGCAGAGCCCCTCACCTGGGTGAAACCATGCCTGCTCCTGGGTGATTACACAGCTTGTATTTTAGTGAGGTGTCTCCCATCTGCCCTCTCCACTTCTTTGAAAAGATGGTTGCGTATTTTGTAATTGACATTTTCTCTGCCGTTTTCTTCTTTTCAGGGCCAAGTGGTGACCCATCACCTATCCCTTCCTACCTACCCCAGTGACTCTCTGGCATCAGAGAAAAACAGCTTCTGTGAGAAGCTGTTCTCTAAAGTCAACGAGCTCCCACAGACTGTGGCAGAAGTGTTTAGATCTTCTTTGTCGTCATTTTTTGTTTCTTTACCCTCCCTCCTAGGTGTTTTACTAATTCTTTATTTTCCTCATTTCCTTTACCAGCAGGTTCTGTAGGCTGCATTTTTTGGGCTTCTTTTTTCTTTTTCTTTTTTTTTTTTCCCCCTTCTTTGCAAAGCAGCGTGATTCACTTTGTAGTTTCTTCTTAGTGACAGCTCCTGGATCCTTACCTCGTGTTCTCCACTGATCAGACCCATTGGTGATTAGGTACTCAGAAGAGGTGATTGCAAAGCCTTTGACACCTAAGCATTCCCTGCTGCCTGGATTTCAAAGAGGTAATCATTCCCAGGGACCTGCCACTGACCCTTTGCTCAAGCTTTTGTCATTCACCTTTTACTGTCTCTTTTCTTAAAGAGTTTGAAGTATCTGGATTCTTCTGCTAGGGAAGAAAGGATACATGCACTGAAATCTTAATGATTTCACCCTTCTTTCAGTGTACTTTCTGCTGAAATGATATTGGATAGTACCTCAGCATCACATCTTTAATACCTTTTGGAGTGAAATCTTCAGCTCCTATTCAGACATCTCCTTTTTGTTCACTGAGAAACAAGGGAGTAGTCAGAGAGATGGAGATGTGGTTCAGTTCAATACCTGTCCTTTTTGACTCGGTATGTGCTGGTAGCTGCGAGTGGAGTGGGCCTCATTGGCAGGCAGTGTGACTCATTTTGAAACTTCAGAAGGTTTTCAAAAGGACTTGGGTGCAGACAATGAAGCTATTCACAGTCTTAACTGTGAACAAAGGAAACAAACACAAAACTGAGAAAGAGATCTGAGCCCTCAGCCAAAGGCTGACTTGGACATTAGGAGGAAATATTTTTTTTTCTGGGACTTTACTATATGGTTTCTTCAACTGAAATGTCTGATAGTGACCATGAACACTAGAGTGCTGTTTGAAGCCAGTATAGCTATCTTTGTCATGAATTATAACAACCAGTGCCGAAAAGACCCAGGAAATATTTTTGCACATTTTATCTGGATTCTTATGAACAATAAAAAAACAGGTAAGATTATGGAAACTTATCAGTCCTACTTAGGTTATTTAAATGGCTATGCTTTCTCCAGAGAATTAAAATTGTGCATCAAAAATACTAGAGGCTACAGTAAATCAATTACAAACACAGAGTAAATTGACTTTTAATAGTACAAAACCAAAAAGTCCTATAATTCTTCTTAAAGCCCCTTGATATGCCTTTGATGAATCCATCTGAGAAAAGAGCTGCAGATTTATTTCCAGCAGTATAATGTGGTTTTTTTTTTTTCATTTTTGCTTCTATAAATGATATACTTGAAATATTTCCTTTGGGTTTCAGTAAAGAGATGAAGTAATGATGTTGTTTGGGCTTGGTTTTTTTGTTTGTGTGTTGTGGAGTTTTTTTATTTTTTTTATTTTTACTTTATTTTTTTTTTATGTCGCAGAGAAAAGCAACTTCTGGATTATCTCAAATGCACTGGAAATATGAGTAGCAACAGTCTTCCAGATGGAGAAACCTGTGTGGAATATCTTAAATGGTAAGCCCAACTTGGGTGTTGAGTCTCCTGAAAGGTGTAAGAAAAGGAAATTCTGCTGCTTTGGTGACAACATGGATGTTTATATTTTAAAGGGCTGGCTGCACTGTTTTTAGCCACGTTTCTTTTCCTCCTCTTCAAAATGCCTCACAAATTTATTTTTTTTGGTGCCTTCATTCATTATTTGTAATTGTACTAAGAATCATTTGTCTAAAAAACTGCAGTTGTTGGATTTGCTATAGATCAAACACTATAGCTGATTTTTTTTTTTTTTTTCTCCTGGTCATCTGAGTTATGTGCTGCTATTCCTCTTCTTCAGTTGGAAGAAAAACTTTATAAAATGGTGACTAACTGTAAGCTTGATATAAATTCTCATATTTGAGATACAAATATACATAGATCAGAAGAACAGATGTGGGGCAGCTATACAAGTGCAGTAGTCTTTGCGTCTGCTGAATAAAATGGGAGTGAGAGCCGACTAATGCATTTTTAGTTACAATGAGAGATTCTTGCAACAAGAAGCCTTTTCTAGCCTGTAATGTGTCTTCAACGTATAGTCAGAGTTTCATACAGTATGCACTACTAGATAATTGTGTGCCCATTAATTAATAATGTACCTCCTTAGTCATGTTGTCTTGTTAAAAAAACAAAAGGGAGGGGTACATTTCCCTAATCTAGAAATTCTCAGAAATTAAGAACAGAGGAAGCCTAGATTGTGCTGCTCAGAGCTGAGCAAAGGATTGCTGTTGCCCTGCATTGCAGGGAGCTGAGGGATAGGGTGGCAGTTGCATGGCAGCAGTATGCCTTCTTGAGACTTCAGGCCAACTTGTTCTTGCAGGCTTATCTGTATCTTGGGTCTGACCAGCACAATGACTTGAAAGTGGGTTAGTCAAGCTAGTGTAATATGTGCAGCCTTGCAAGAAACACCGACGTGAAATGTCTCTCTTAATATCTTGGCTTTATCAGTCCTTGGTGGAAAATCAAACAATGTTTTGCCTGGGAATTCTGCTGTAAGGTACCCATACATTACAGGGGTTCAGGGAAGCTTATGGAAGAGTGTCTGTGCCCACTGAAGTGTCTCCTGGCAGACACAACAGTGCTCACAGAGCTTTTGTGAACTCAGCTGCAGTTAAGAAGAAGATGATGTCAATGGTGAACTCAACGCACTAGGCTATAGCCCAGCAACCTAGGTATCTAAGCTCCCTAGCTTTTTCTGCTGTGAACATTGTGTACTCTTTTAGCAAGCTGTTCAACGTCCCCACCAGCAGATTGAGTGTATTAGTGTTTATGTTCTTGGCAAGAGTATTGTGGAGAAGAGGCTGACCAAAAGCTAAGTGAAGGGTTTGAGACAGTGGGAACGCAGAGATGATACAGCCTGCAAGCCAAGGAGCAGCAGTAATGTCCTGGGTTTGGTTCAATTATCACAAGCAGCTGCTGGCCCAAGCAGTTAGAAGAAGCCACAGCTTGGAGGGGCCACAGCTAAGATAAACAACTGAACCAGCCAATGAGATATTAGTTACCATACTGACATCATCCTGCTATATAAGGGGCAGAGGGGAAGGGGACTGGCACCAGAGTGGAGGTGCTTGTTTTCAACTTGTTTTGCTGGGTAACTTCAGTGTGGCTGGAGCAGAGAAAGTGGAAACTCAGCCGCAGGTAAGAGCCTCCCAGTGTCTATCACTGACTTTGTAAATCATGTCATTAGTACTATTATGGGTACTGCTGTTTTCTTCTCTCTTTGTGTTGTTTTAGTAAACTGTCCTTATGTCAACCCATAGGCTCTCACCCTTTTTTTCTTCCTCCCAATTCTCCTTCCCATCCTACAGGAGGGAGGTGTAGAGGGGTGGAAAGCAATGAGCGAGCAGCTGCGTGGTGTTTAGCTGCTGGTAGAGGTTAAGCCACAAGTGACATGTGGGAGAAAACAAGAATTTTGATTCTGAGTTGTTCTGTAATCATGGGAATGTTGGTCTCTAAAATTAGAATAGCTTTTGTTTCTTGTGACCTGACCTTTATCAGGACCTGGGGTTCATGCCTTTCTCAAGTTCATATCAGGTGTCTTGACAGAAAGGGTAAAATGATATCTTTGGTTTTGGGGAAAGCCATATAATGTTTTCCTCCTTTCTGGATTCATCAGTATTTGTTTACACACACATAGTGTACCATATTGTGCTTATCTATAGAATACTTAAACTTTCACATATTTGAGGTCATAGACAGGTGGGCTTTGGTCTCTTCTCACAATTCACAGCTGATAGGACAAGGGGAAACAGCATCAAGTCATGCCAGGGGAGGTTTAGGTTGGGCATTAGGAAAAAATTCTCTATTAAGAGAGTTGTCAAAGACTGGAACAAGCTACCCAGGGAGGTGGTTGAATTGCCATCCCTGGATGTATTTAAAAGCTGTCTAGATATAATGCTTAAGGATATGGTGTAGTAGTGGAACTGGTAGAGTTAGATAATGGTTAGACTTGATGATTTTAAAAGTCTTTTCCAGCCATAGCGATTCTGTGATCTCATTGGTGTAATGGAGCGGTGGTCTCAAGATCTATCAGGCTTTTATAGCTAATGGTACAGTAAGCACTGAAATTGCTAATCAGGTTCTAGTTTCCCAGGAGTGCAGGGGGCTACAGGCTCTGATGCTGTAGTGGTAACCTGGTGTACATACAGCTGGGGCAACAGGACACCCTGGCACCTGCACAGCTTCTTCCATCATGCTGTACCATAACCTGGGCAAAGTGGGTGTCTTGTCTGTTTGGCATCTAGCTTCAGAGGAAGAAAGAGCCATGTACATCTGTATGGAACACTAGCTAATTTTGGCACAAGAGAAGACCAGAACCTTCTATCAACACCTCCGAAGCCATGGAGAGGTGCTTTAATTGCTGTGTCTCACACTATTATAAAACATCTGGTTTGTATTCTTTAAGTATGTGGCATAAAAATGAAGAGGGAGGAGAACAGAAACTAAATACATTGAGATATTTCTCAGGGGTTTTGAAGACCTGTGAAGGGACTTGAAATACCTTGCTTTTGTTCTTGCACACAGGCACAAATCCTAGCGTTGCCTCAGACTGAGCAGGAGGTGCAAAATGAGCTGTGTAAGCCCCATAGAAAGCAGAGCCCTCAGCTGGAAGTAGTTAAGCATGAGGTGGTTTTGGGACTGGTGCACAGTAATGTATTGTAACGTAAGCTGCATAGTACAAGAATTCAAGAGTGCAGATGGAAATCAAGAGGAAATCAAAAAATGCATGTAATCCCCGTACAAAGTTTGGCTCAAGGTAGATTTGGGGGAGCCCCTTTAGCCAGCTTCTATTAAGGGTTCCTGGATAGCCCCCCACTTCTAAATCATGTAATATGATAACTATTGATTATTTCAAGTCACAGAAGGAATATAAAACTAATGCTGTCTTTGAAGTTCACTGTCAGAGAATCATGGTTACTAAAGACTATTAATTATCTCGGCAGTCAAACTATGCTAGGCAAAACCTCAGTATAAATGGCAGACAGTATGTCTGATGTTATACTACAACATTTCCTCAGAATAATATCTACAAACCAAGAAGAAAAACTGTGTGCAAGCTCTAATCTCATTGAAACAGCCTGCAGAGGTACAAGTATAAATCAAGGGTTAAGCAGGAATGTGTTTTTGTGATGAAAGTAAAGGCACTTTTGGTGTTTAATTAGCAGGATGCTAATTGGGTAAATGAGGGAGAATTAAAAGGGAAACACAGAGTGTCTGTAAGAGATTGGTGGTGAAGCTGTTAGAGCTGAATATTTGACCTGTGAATAGGAATTGTAAGTCAAGGGCAAACCCTAAATTTGAGAGTTGTAATGAACAGAAAGATGTTAAAAAATCTAGATTCCTGAGAATGAACATGCTTGGACTAAAAAAGGGCTATTTTAACCAAGAATATGTGAATGCTTTGTATAGACTGACCTCTTTGCACTGACTGCAGTTTTACACCTCATGACCCCACGAGTGATACTGAATTTTTTATCATGTGGCTCTGATGCATCAGAGCTGAGATCAGGGAGGGAAAGGAAGTCAAAGAATAAGTTTTTGCTCATGGGCAGTCACATTAGAAGATGTTTGGGAGGGGCTTTATTCATAAGAAATGGGACCACACATTTCACCATGGTTACCAGGAGTTTAATTTAAAAGCGTGCAGCTCTTGGGTACCCCAGGCGAGGGGATATGACAAGTCTCAGAGCTCAGCCTACAGAGAAGGGAAAAGCAAAAATCTCTGAGTTCGTGTTCATATTTGACACACTGCTCAGGAGGCAATGCTCTTTGGAGGTTTAAGCCCAGTGTTAGGGCAGTGATGAAAGTGACTCAGCACCTTATGGCAGCAACCAGCTCGCTGTGCTGCGCGGATGAGATGCTTTGAGCAAACCCACTTGGCATTGATAGTGTGAGGTTTGTGGAGAGGTTTTGCAGACTGAAAAGCTTGCCCTGCAGTACTATATTGACAACACTTGCTCAATGGCCATAAAAACCAGAAGACCACATCCCTTTTTGTGACTGTGCAGAAGGAAAGAGCTTAAGGCAGTCAAACCATCAGCCAAGCACAGAAAAACAAAGTCAGTGTTACCAGAGGTCTTCCAAAGCACTTGCAAAGTTAAATAAGCAGTAAACGATTCCACTCATGTGCAAAACTCATTTAGGTTATAGCTGGAAACAAGGCTCTGTGAAGCACTTCATTCAGTCTCCTCTTTTATATGTACATTATTTTAAAGACTGGAAAGAGACAAACTGATAAACACTGAACATAGGTCCTCTGGCTCTTTAGAAGAGGAAAACAAACCATACATCACAGCAGTCCTTCATCCTAAGATATTGACAGCAGGCTTGAGGTGTGTTTATGGCAATTTTCTGTGTCTGATATATGAATATATATATAAAAGGACATATATATCTTCCTTAGAAATTTGTTCTTCAAAATTAATCTCTTGGCCTACCCTTTAGTTTTGGATTATTTTATTTCTTAGTGTATGTCAGACACTACTTTGGCATGCTCTGATTCAGTGGGCCTTCAGCATCAGCTCTGAGAAACTTCTAGACTGAGCCAAAGACTCTGAGATTATTTGGTCTTGTTCCGTTGGCCTAGGGTGCCCCTGACAGCAACATGTGTGTTATGAAGGCCAGCAGGCTAAGAAACACTGGGTTGCAGCCCACATTTACCCATCTGAGCTTCATTGCTTCTCATGACAAATTCAGAATGTATTGTTTTGTGTTACAATATATTATTTCCTGTCCTATGACTAGTGAGAGCATTTATTTATTTTTTTCTCATGTCAAAGTCATGACTCTTCAACTATAATTGAGTGTGTTCCTCAAGCTACAATGAGTGGTCAGAGCTGATTAATTTCATTGGCACCTAGTACGTTTGAGTCTCAGGATCTTGGATTCATGCATTGTTTTGTCAGAGACTGAAATTGATGGGTAGCATATTATTGACCAAATTTTTTCTGATATGATTTAGGATGAATTAATATTACCGTATCACTTAGAAGCTTTGGGGATGTGAATAAATACCAGGTTTTGCACAAGGAAATTAAACAGGGTGTGAAATCTTCTTGGTGCTTGTGAGCTACTAATTGTACGTTAGATTTGGGTATGATTGATTGGGAGGATTTTGCATCTGTACATATCTTGAAAATTCACTTAGATTTTATTTCAAAGCATGTGATTTAATTTTTTTTTCCAGTAAAATTGATCAAGGGATTTAATTTTTTGAGGTGAATTAGGGTTATGAGTTGGTGGAGCTGACATATCACTGTTTCCACTCCAGAGATTACTGTGATTTTCTTCAGTTACAGAGGAAAAAAAATAATGACCCCCAAAGCAACCAAAGTCAAATACAGTTGCATGTCTTTCAGATGTTGCATCATGTTATCTTAAGAAGAAATGCAACCAGCCAGTTGAAATTGCAAAAAAAATAACATTTAACTGAATCTGATAACATGCTTGGTTACTGTGTCCTGCCTCCTGCAGCTGGCAGATGCTTCTGAGATTTTTGCACCTGCAGAGAGCTGTGTTTTCAAGGGCTGTGTGCCAGCATAACATATGGATGCTTCTTCCAATGGTCTTATCGACCCCTAGGATGAAAGACATCTAAGCAGGCCATGGCTGTGCCCCAGCTGGCTCTATTTGTGTCATACTGTGCCATAGCAAAGAAGATTCCCTGAAATCCTGTGAACCATTGTTCAGTCACCTAAGATGATCCGCTGGCACCAGTCTGGAGCCAGAGGTAATAAGCCTGGCTTGGCGTGAGCTGATTCCGAGGGAAGCTAGAGGGATACCACTGCACTTTGCTCTTCATTGTTTCATGTTCGTGTTCAGCACTTAGCTAATACACACTTGGGCTGGCTTTCCCTGGAGCAGCTCCAATCAGGCAAGTCTTTCTGAAATCTCTTCCATGCCTTTGGAGAGTGGGCAGCCTGTTTCCAGGGCTGGAGCTGGTCCTCAAAAGCATGGTATTTGGCATACACTAATGCACAAGTCAGTCTCTGCATTTATGGCATGATCTATTCTCAAACAGAAATTGAAGGGAAGACAGTGTTGATATAGTTTCCCTTTACAAGAGGAAAGTTGACGTTCAGTGGTACAGTGAAGACAGCTTGACACCGAATGGAGATATGGACCACAACACATTCAAGTGGCTTTCACCAGGGAGTTCTGCCTTGAGAGTAAATGCATTTTTTTTTTTTTGTGCTGCCATTGGGTTCAGATGAAACCCACAGACCTCTTCATTTTCCCTTTCTGCCTTGTGAGTGTTTGTGGCTCTGGATTCTCAGTGAGAATCAGAGGAAGAGTGATTGCATGACCTAGCTCCAGTGTGCCTGGTCCAGTGCTGCTAGCAGAAAAGCCCAGAAGTCAGGCTCCAATGTGCACAACTCCAGCTGAGCCTGTGGCTTTGCTGATGTGGGTTTTCATTCAGCTTCACTGGATTAAAGTTGCTTTCTAATTTACCTACATGTACTGAAGAGATGTCTCTTGACTGTAGCACAGGAGCACCCTGTGTGCCATATTCAGGTCCACACAGGAAACCTATCCTAGGGTAGAGAACTTGAACTCACTTGTGTTAAAAGTGATTCATCCTTTGTCTCTGCAACAAGTTTTATATACAACCATATGTATGTAATTATCAGACACATGCATATAGAGACAGCCTCAAAGCAAAAACCCTATTAATTCCCTGACTGAGACTATAGGAGACAAAATATTTTCTTCCTAAGGTCTCATTTTGTTGCAGGACTGGAACTTGAGGACAATTGTTCTTTTCTGCTAAGCACACTTGTTGGTTACTTCAATATTAACATCAATTATTCATGATAGTTACTGACAATTTGGTTGAGAAACTGAGAAATTTCCTGTGCAGTGGGTCAGATCATCCAGTTTCAAAATACATCTTTGTTTATCATATATGGTGGGTTTGAGGAAGTAATGCCCCTGAGAAGAAGTTAGAGTCATTGATTTTGGCATGGTTTAGATCCAACTTAGGTGAAAGGAATATGCAAAATTGTGAAATTGAAGAGGTTTGACTCTTCTAGAATCTAGATGTAGTTGGAGAAACATGGCTCTAGTCTAAAATAAAATAATATCTGAAACAGCAGCAAGAGGAATCCAAGGACAAGACAGGCTTTCAAGGCACTGTTCAGCTCCCTGTAGTCTTTCCTTTGGAACTGGCATGCTTTTCAGCTGATGGTCCTGGAACTTGTTTAATGTGAAATGTTCAAGGAAAATCATTAGAAAATGAGTCAAAACCGAATTCAAAGAAACCTATGAGATTAGGTTTAGGTTATAATTTTTCTAAATGCGAATTTCCTGCAATCCTTACCTTGTACTCATCAAACCTGGGAAGGCAGGTCATCTGGCATAGGAAAGCCATATCAAGCTATATCAATATTTTCCTAGCATGGTAGTGAATTAAAGTCACCAAAAATCCTTCAGTGTTTGCCTTGATGGTGATGATGAGGATTTTGAGATCCAGACTTCATTAGTAGTGCTGTGTTCCTTCTCTTGGCTCGGTGATATTTCACTGGCATGCAGGCTCACTCAGTTAATGAGATATGACACTTGGCATGCTCCTAATAAGAAGGAGAAATGGGAAGAAATGTATGCATCACTTCTGAAATGTTGCTGCAGGCCCCTTTTCTGTACATGTGGTACATATTTCTAGTCTTTTGTTTTGCAGAGTAAGGTGCTGGAAATATGGGAGTCATCAGCAGTTAGCTCTTTTCATAAAGGAGAAGATGCTGAAAATCTATGTAATTACAGGCTTGTTTCAATTTTATTCTCTGCAGTTAAATTATTTCAATGTCTTTTTTTATAGTCAAAATGAACAAGTTTAGTTTACAAATATTTTATTACCATTAGGATAACATGATTTCCATTATCATCATTTTCCAACTGTAGAATTATTAAAAGTGACAAATGACTTTGTAGTCAATTGCTCTACAGAGTAAATGTCGTTTTGTGTGGTAGTTTATCTCTACTGCCAACCTTTGATCTAATGAGAGGCAGCAGATTTTATTTGGCCTTTTTTTTTTTTTTTCCTTTGGCGTGCAACAGCTTTGCCTTAGTGACAGGAAACAATTCATTTTCAAGTGAGGCAGCTGGACATTTTTCTGTAATAAAAGATTTGGCATTTGGCATGGCAACATTCAGGGATCTTGCAACAGGCTTTGACAATGTTCTTATCTGTACATTTCTACATTCATGGCAGTCTTTAGCAACAACACAGAGTTGCAACGGCTTTTCCCCCTTTTCTCCTGTAGGTCTGTAAGGGGCTGGGCTGAAGGTCTGGGAATTTTGGCACTTTACGCTTGTGCTGACTCCTGACTGTGCTCAGTCTATGATGAAGGCTTTTACAGCAGTCCTGTCCAGTGAAGAGAAATACAGTGGCTTCTGGTTTAGATACTGACTTTCCAACATGCTCCCCAAACTCTCCCTGCCACCACTTGTACTCCTTCCCCCAAGGTCCATGTTGGTTGCTACCTCTATGGTGTTTTGGGCAGGTATTGATGCTGAATGTGTGCGCCAGCTGCTCCCTGTCCCAGGGACAATGATGGGACTGGAGATGGTGGGTTTGTTTGCCAGCAGATCTCTCTACTGGGATGCAGGTGAGGACATGGTCTGTCCCTGCTTGTCTTGCCCTGAGATGACCATGTTGTTGTGAGTCAGCTGGGAGCATCCTACCATGGAGACAAACATCTCACCTTTGTCTCATGTGTCAGCAGTGGAGAAAGTTGTTGACACTGGTCTTTCTGGCATATTAGCATTAGTATTGGTACTCCATTAACTGAACAACACTAAATTGTTATGTGCATTCCTGCTGTGAATGTAGTGGGATCTTGCTGAGTCAGAGCTCAAGAGGTTGAAAAGAAACTGGGTGGTTTTTACTTCTTAACTTTAATTGACACCAAGTTGAGGCTGAACTTGTTGGCTGAGGTTGTTTGTGATGAACGTTTTCCTCAGCCTGACAGCTTGCACATGCTGGGGACAGCTGGAGTTTCCCACCTGAAGTTGCTGGGAGCGAGCCTAACCCTGGAGTCACTCCCTGCAGGGTGATACGACTTAATTGCCCTCAGCAGGCAGGCCGTGGCATGGGCTTCAGGCAGCTGAGCTGGTGGGACTCATATTACAAGCCATACTTGTCATCTTTCTTATGTAAGTGGAATAATAGCAAAACCCTGGGATAGCTGTTGTTCTATCAGTCAGTGTCAGATAACACTAACTTTTTAAGACTATAAGGCCAATATAGATCTAAAATGCCAAAAACTTGGGGGAGAGAAGTGGTAAGACTTTGCTATTTGCTACTCTGAATAGCTGGCATCAATTACAAGCCTGTCTGAAAGATGCATTCTGGTTTTGGACAATTTACAGTTCAGGCTCTTTGATTATTTGTTCCTACAGACAGGCAGCTGTGTTTACTCATTTTCATCCTCTTTAAAACATTAAGTAGAAATGCTTGGAGGCTTTTTTAGTAAAAACTGGTGGCATTAATTTTCTAAAAATGAACTTGCAAAAACATTTGAATCTGTTTTTTAAATTTGCATTTATTTAAAGTATACTGAAAAGGCCAGCCAGTGGTAATATTGGGAGTAAATGACTTTTCAGTGTTTTAGTTACTCACCTTATTCTATTGTTAAAACTGTTTATTTAGTTTGGTCTTATATTTTGTAAAAAAAAAAAAGACTTCCTGAGAATCATGCAGCTTAAAAACACTGGAGAAAAGAAAGCAGAAAGAGTATCATGAGTGGAGGGGAAAATAGCAGGGTTTGGTGAAATAGTTTCAGGTGTGTTGCCACCATGGATCAGACTGGAGGCAATCATGGCTCTGTTATGGTGGCAAACTTGCAGTGAGGAGCTTTGGGGACGTGCCAAACCCATTGCACTTTCCCTGATGTGCAGAGTTAGCCCTCAGTGAGTGTTCACATGTGAGCTCTGATTTGGAGATGCTGGAAATCCTGGGCAGGTGCTTTGCACAGAGAGATGGTAAAGAGGAGGGTGGAGGCAACCGGTGTCCCTGCCTATCTAGGAGCAGTGCTGCCTTGTGATGGACAGTAAGATGGGGCAGCGCATCTGCAGCCAGATTCAGTCCTGCAGTATCTGAATATGTTGAGTCCTGGGTCAGCAGAGAGCCCAAATCACCAGGTGAGCCCATAGCATGGAGGCAGCTCCGATGTCAAGCTGGGAAGGCCAATCCCCAGGCTACGGTCCTGATAAGCGCAGATCATGGCCAGGCATGGGCTCAGCTGTAATGAGTCTCAGGCGAGGAATAAGCACCTGAGGTTAAATGAGGTATATGAGCCCTCGTAGGAGAAACACTTGCATGTGAGGTATTGCTCATTGAGC
Source organism: Baryphthengus martii (assembly GCA_013396935.1). Classification (NCBI taxonomy): domain Eukaryota; kingdom Metazoa; phylum Chordata; class Aves; order Coraciiformes; family Momotidae; genus Baryphthengus; species Baryphthengus martii. The sequence goes on from VWZK01008085.1 coordinate 14,769, forward strand.
CCAGCATGAGCTACATGTGGATGTCCCAGTCTAATTGAGGATAATAATTTGGAAGTTTGGGCCGTTATATTGTCATTGTAGTATTTATTTTTTTTTAGTATTTCTTTCAACAAAGCACAATTTTTCCTCCTGAGATATTCTTGTAAAAAACCCACTTTGTAACCAAGGGTAATTCCTTTGTCTCCCTCTGCAAGCCAAAATCTAGTTTTCTCATTTTGGGATAGAACTGTGGCCATTACTGTTTGTTTTGTGCTGGCACTTTTATTCAGTTCCTGGAGTTAGAGATTGTCTCTGATTCAGTCTTTGAATCCCTTTGCTATTACAGACATATACCTAATTTAGATTTACTGGAAGAGCTAAGGAGACTTCTCCCTCCTCTTTTTAGCAGCACATATACTGTGAGCTCCAGTGTTCTACGGTGTGGTTACAGAGCTGCACAGCTGCCCACTAGATCAGGCCTCTGTTCACCCCTCTCTGCATATTGTTTTAGCAGTAGATGGCTCTGATTAAATCCATATGAAAATAATTCCCTGATAGCTTGGGCAGTTTACCTGCTGGGAGGGTGATTTGTGAGTCTGACCACCTCTGCTCCATCTTCTCTTGACCCTATAAACACTGCTCATGTACGTGTTCCCACAGAGCTCAGCAGGTGTCACAAAAGCAACCATGGTTTTGCAAGAGTTCAGTTTTGGAGCTGGTTAATTGCATCGTGTTAAAGGCTTAAAATTTTGGCAGTGTGTTTTTGTTTTGTTTTTTTTTCTGCCACCAAATGATTGTTCAGAAATGTTTCCATTATTCAGCCATCTGTAATGCATGCCTATCAAAGGAAGAGTGGTCCTATTAATAATTACTGTCAGCCGTGGGCAGTGATGCAGTCATTTTGCAGCATTCACTCTTGGTGTAATTCCAGTCAAATGGTGTATTTCAGATGTCAGCTTGATGCTCCTGCTGTAAAGACGAATGCTTTGTTATAGGAAAATAAAATTTGCTTGTAATGCAGGTCTGTGGCTGAGGTGGTGCAGGATGGCTAGGATTTTCAGTTCTGTCTTAGTGTTTGTTAGACTTCTTTTGTTTGTTTGTTTGTTTTTTTGAGGTCCCTGCATAGGCTAGGGTCGTTTCTCCATTTGCGGGACTAGCCCAGCCAAGTGATTTGAAAGCCACCTGCGTAAAGATAGGGTTTAGCTATTAGATTATTTGCCATGGAAGCAAATAAGAGCCAGCTGCTCCCCACCATACTGTTAGACAAAGGTGGTGAAAACATGGGGACTAATGAAGCCTTTTTCTGCCTGTTCTTTGTCTCATGGGGAGCTGGCTGCCGGGAGGACAGGTCCTTGGGACAAACATGCACTTGGTGACATGTCTGTGCAAGTCTCTAACCTCTGACAGTGCTCTGATCCTCTCTGGGATTTTTTTTTTTCTTGGTGGTTCTGCTGTCCCATGGAGCAATGGGCATTTTCACTGGTAGCTCTCCTGTCCCTGTGCCACAGGGCACTAAGGAGATGGATGTCCCTGGCTGGAGAAGCATCTCTTATCCTAGCATCCTCCAGGATTTCTGTCCTGTGAGATGTGGCCACTTCCCTGCTGTCCTTAGGCAGCCAGTGCCTGTCCCTGCCCCAGGTAGTGAAGACGTGGTGCAGGGATGTGGAACAAGGGGCCTAGGACAGCCTCCTGGCTGGGAGACAGGGCAGGGGACTGCTGGTGCTGTCCCGCTGCAGCTGGTAGGGAGATCCAGGTTAGGGTTAGGGAGCTGTTCCTGGCAGCCTTGGCAACACTGAACCCATGAGAACCCTTGTATTTTAAGGGCAGAGATGTTCAAATTTTATACATGGCTTTGCATTACATTACTGAACCTTGCAGGCCCCTAAGGATAGATATTACAAGCTGAGGGATGGAAACCTGCTGGGAAAAGATTAAGCACCATTTTCTGCGCAGCAGAGGGGGGCCTGTTTGTGAGCTGGGATTAGCTTGTTCACATTTCTAAGCCACTTGTCCTGTGGTTGGATTTCCGGGGTTGCATGATTAACGGTGTTTTTGGGGTAGCATTTGCTGACACCTGCACTGTTGATACCGACAGACCTAAGGACAAACGTGTGCCTAGCGTCACATTATTCACAGCTCAGATATTTGAATGCCAGAAAGCACTGCTACAGTGAGTTTTATTTAGCTCTCCCATTAATAATATTGGCCATAGTGCTTCACCAGTGCTTTTGGTTCTAAGGCTGAATAGCAATAAAGCCTGTTGCTGCTAAAACTTAGTTATAGCCATGTCTGCCAGAACAGTTTATTACATCTTATGCTATATTCAGGTTGAGTAATTCTGAATGCTTCTTGCAGTGACAGAAATGTAATTTTTGTATTTGGCATCTTGGTTGGTTTATTTGCCTGATAAATATCACAGTTTTAGCCAACAATATCTCATATTACCAGTTCCAGGGACCAGGTAACAAAATTCACCTATTTTTGAATTTGTTTCCGTAGTACGTCTTGGTAAAACTTCAGGGCAGAGGATGTTTGAGCTGCTGTGGAATGAGCCTGAATAACTTTGACAGACCTTGAAATGTATCTATATGGATTAGATTACCTCAGAAGTAAGAGGAAATTTTTATTTATTGGAAGGATCTGGCCCTTTCTTACTACTACTGCTAGCACTGAGAAAAATTGTTAAGGGTAGCGTTTCAGAAAGCATACAGTTAGTGTCACAGGGATGGTCTCAGGGCTGAGAGATCACAAAACTGGCATGCTGTATAACTTACAGTAAAATTCCACTTTGAGAAGTCACCATTTAAAAATGCTCTTACTCAACACATCTGCTGCCTCTGTGCAAAGTTATATCTGCTGACTTCAATCACAAAAATAAGTTTTTAACTACTTTTTATTCCCATCAGTCCTGCAGAGCTAACACAGCTACAGGACTGTGGGTTGGCTCTGGAGGACTGACAGCCAAATTAAATTTCCCCTGTAGGTGCTCTGATGCAGGCTCACCAAAGCCAGAGGAGTCAAACTATCAGATGGTAGTTGAGAGCAGACTGGGTGTGCAGAATAGTTGGTGGGCAGAAGAGGAGAGATTAAAGCAACCACTTCAAATGTGCGGTTCTAGGCTAAGATAAAAAATCCCAGATATGTAGGGACAAAAAAAGGTAGAGGGAGTTGCTTCTAGGGTAAGACCATTTGTGTCTTGCAGTTCAGTTGCAAGTCATTTTCCCCTTGATGCTCAAATGCTGTGGAGGTTTATATGGAAGAAGACTTAACACTAAGTGATGCTAATACTGTTCTATCCTTATACCAACCTATTTAAGAAGTCTCAGCATACATTTTGATATCTGCAGTGCTTGTTTAAACGCCAATATTCCTGTATATTTTTCTGGTTTTGAAGGTAAAAGAGATACACTATTTCTTGCTTTTATTTCTCTCATGGATATTTGTGAAATGTTGACATCAGCATTGTGGTTTTGGGTAATATCACCGAACCGAGCTACTAGAAAATTGTGAGCAAGACCTTCCTAAACCCACTGAGATTCGTTTAAAAATGGTGATGTATTTGGTCTTTTATTTCTGGTTTCTGAACTTTTTGGGACACACTTACCTCAGGTTGTTAAGCCTTTTCTCTATCACTGAAACATTAAGGAGAGGTTGATTTTCTTTTTTTTATTATTATTTATTTTTTATTAATTGATACATGAGCCACCAGTATTCACTATTTTTAGTTGAATGTTCAAATTAACAAAAAGGAAAAGTTCAATGGCTGGCAATGGTGAGCAGACACGTGGAGATGCATAGGCTCATGGGTGTGCTTAGGACAGGAGGACTTAGCTTAGCACTGCTGAGGCCCCGGGACGGCCCCTTATTGCCTCGGTGAAGTTCTTCTGCTGACTTCAGTGATACAGTATTTTATTTGTGGTGTTTGGAGGATTGCCTTCCAGCCAGCATTTAGAGGCTGTGCATGAGTTTAAGTGAATTTATGACTGCCTGGGATGTGGAATCTCATGAGGCATAGCTTTTCCCAAAGGAAGGGTCCCCAAGAGGGATAGACTGACCAGAAAGTAAGACAGAGACTTTCAAGGAAAGGTATTTGAAATCATTCCCATACCTTTTCTAATTCTCATTTAGAAGACACATTGGAAAGCACACCATGAGAGAGCTGTATTGCATTCCTCTCAATCTGAGCAGGAGCACCACTGCTGACAGAAGAGGAGAAAAAAACCTCTCCCTGCACAGGGTAATTCCTATATTCCCATCAACACCATGTCCCTTTTCCTATCCCTGATCCCCTGACTAGAAAGGGCGTCCCATGAGACAAAGAGAAATACCCTGGTCAGGGTAATGATAGCTCAGGACTCAGTGCTATGGGATGCAAATCTCTGCCACAACCACCCCATGATCCCAGGGCTTGTCAAATGCCCAAGTTCATAAATATGTATGTGCATATATAGGTATGCATAGTTATATGTGTTCATTTTATCTCAAGTGTGCCTGTTTTCAAAACCTCACTTGTGAGTGTCTAAAAACTGGCTGCAAGGCAGGCTGGACTTTCTGCTCCCAGCTGCAGCAGCTGTCTCTGGGTGCCCAGCAATCCTGCTGTCATTCCCAGGCTGCTGTGGTGGCTGTCCCTCCTAAAGGCATGCACTTTTGGAAGGTAGCTGATAAAAACATATGCATGCCGAGCTCCCATTCAAAGTAATTCCAGGGTATGATGAGCCTATTATATATATGAATAGAGCTTTAAGGGATGTGTGAACAAAACCTTTTTTGATCTCCTATCTCTTCAGAACACTTCATACTGTTGCCTCTGTCTCTTCACTCAAATTCTGTTATTTTTTTTTATTCACCCACCACATGTATGGCATATTTAAGAAAAGAAAAAAAAAAGGGAGGACCAGAAGAGATTAGTGATGGAGAGAGAGAGATGGAGGAAGGAGCTGTTGTAAAAAACACACGTATGTGTGTGAGATAATGTTTCTTATAGCAGGTCATATAGTACCCAATTTTTCACATACTGCTCCAGATGTTGGAGACATAGGGAAATAAAAGACTCTGAGTGTTGTCACAAAGAAAAGTATGATCAAGTCACACTTTGAAAACAGAAGGCAAATTAAAAAAAAATAGATTCACATAGGTATTACTTTGTAAGTGAGCAAATACCAAACATATTGCTTGCTTTTTGTGGTTTTTTTTGTGTGTTTTGTTTTGGTTTTTTTCATTATTATTTCTAATTCTTCCATGCAAGTGAGGTTAGTAAGAGCTGTACTTCCTCCCTGGCTCAGCAATAAAATGATATTTTGATCTCGCATGTGATTCCCAGAAGTAGAAATCTACCCAAAGGGGGCTTTGTAGGACCAACACCTCTGAAACAACTTTGTTGGGCTCTCATCCCCATTTTTGTTCTGAATAAGATGGTACTGTGTCCTGCAACATGTTAAAACTGCAAAGCTGTGAGACTCCCCTGTGTCTCAGCATAATTTGCAATCCATCTGAGATCTGGGAAAAAGATTATCACATTATAGAAGGATCTGCTTTGGATAAGCTGGAGGGAGGGGGTCTGACCCTAGGTTGTGATGTTTTTAACTAAGAGTAAGAATTTGGCAATTTTTTGGTGCATATCCTATAATATACATTTGCTATTGTCTCCCCTTGATATTTCATTATAAATAAGCTATTGTATAAAATGCAGTGTTGCAGTGTTCTTCTTTGTATGGTAGAGCAAGTAAACTTGATAGAATGGAGGAGAAACTGCAAGTAGCTTTATAAAAGCAGTTCTGATTTTGCAATGTACAGAGCAATAGGGCTGTGAGCATGGGAACTAATGAAGCCTGGCTCCCTATGGGCATGCCTCTCATGGCTGACAGACTCTTTAATTGAATTTTATCCTAAAGCAGCAGTATGAGGTCACTTTTTTCAGCCACCAGAGTGTCTACTCAGGAGAACGCTACAAGGAGAAATAGTCAGCTGAAGATATGCCTGTTTGGGAGCAAAACTGGAGGTGCACAGTGGATTTTCTGGTGCCCAATAAGGCACAAACTGTGGATAAAGCTATTTTCAGAGTTGGGGCATCTGCAGTAGTTCTCTCCATGGATTCCCCACCTCAGCCTGCCCCTCGGGGAACACAGGTTCTGCCTCTCTCTTATTTTCAAAATATTGTAAGGAACAGGGTATTTTTAGGATTTTGACCATCATGAGTTCACTTGGCATCAATTCCTGGCATCAAAAATATTCATAATGGGACTCTGAATTGATATGCCAAAATTTGGCTAAAAGCCAATGAAATTTTATGGGTCTATTGCTGCTTTCTGCTATTTGTGCATCCTGTGTTTCTACTTCCCTCCCTTCCTCCCTCCCTTCTCTGAGGCCTGTGGCCAGAAGACAGTAGTAGTAACAAAAGCCAAAAAAGCTCAGTAGCAAAGTATTCATCACTGGGGAACACCATGAAGATGGTAACTTTTGAAATCATGAGCATTGTTTTCTCCAATCACATGCTTAAATTACTCCTGGCTGGTGTATGCAACCTGTGGCAGTGTGGGGGATGTTCAGGAGGCCACCAGGTTGTAATTAGACAGAAGGTGTGGGATTGTACACCAGGCACCAGAGAGTCCAGGATCCAGAAGGCCATGTGTGCCACACTTCCCAAGTTGGAAAGCTACGAGCAGAAGAAACTGCTGGGAAGTGTGCTGGGCTTGAGCTGCTCAAGAAAGTGGAGCAGTTCCACTTGGTCTCTGCAAAATTACATGTTTTAGAAGTGTTCTCTGGCCATTTGGGTCTCTGCTTTTGCCCTGGCCATTAAATACTATCACTGAGGATGGCTGCAATAGACTTCAGCCACAGGAGAGTGATTTAAAGGGAGGAGCAGGGACCTTAACTCAAACTTCCTTGCTCCTGTCAGTTTGCCTTTAAGTTACTTTATGTCATTCTTACATATTTTATTACTTACGGTAGCGTTCAGTTTAATGTAGAGTGACCAGATGCCCTAACACGACTCAAATAGTCTTTATCCTTAATTAAATGTCCTCTATGTGTCCGTTTTTTCTTGCTCATTTCTGAAGTCCCAGGAATTCAATACAGTTTTCATTTTCCTGTTATTAGCAAACATTGTTTCATATTTGGCTTTACAGTTTTATTATATAGTCAGCTGTAGAGCTTAAAATTGCATTATAAGGCTCCTTTGAATACTCTGGCTTTCAATATATGCTCCCTTCTGTAGCACTGTGTTTCTAAAGCTTGTGTTATTACACAGTGATAATGCACAATTTTATATTTTACAATCATCAACTGTAAAAATAAGACAGTAAAAGTTTGTAATTTACAAGCCTGTAAATGACATCTGCAGATCTTACGGGTTTAAAGATGTATTGATTCAGTTTCACATATATATCACTCTGAGACGGAATCTATTAGGTTCTGCATATATACAGCATATTGCTTCCATTTACACTCAATGCTGTCATATCTTTGAGGGAGAACATAAAAAAGAAAGAAGGGAAAAATAGGAGTATGGACTCTGTTAACTACAGCAGATGTTTTCTAAATATGCCAAGCCATAGGGGCTCAATAGACATGAAATGGCAGCAGAAACAGGCCAAAATCCTGCAGGGACATATGGATGTGCTTTAAATTTACACATCTGAATAGTTCTTGTGTAAATTTTAATGGAAGTGCTCGTGGATGTCATGCTAAGGATGTGCATGAGAGGTTGAAAGACTGGATGATAAAGAATAGTTTATCTTAAAGACAAAAATGAATTGGATATATATGTGGGCAACCATGAGTGGATCTGTGAATTACTTGCAAGATCATTCGAACAGTATTGAAAAAACAAGTGTGTGATTGGAAGTGCAGGCTACCTTCAAAAACTTATTTTTAACCAGGCGGAGAGGGGTAGGAATTGGGCAGAAAGGAAAATACAGCAGAGCCTGTGACTGCCAATGCGTGTGGTTGATCCATCCTCTAGACTCAGTTGTGCCATTGGAGAAGGTTGGAGAACTCCTATACAGTTACCTGAATTTACTTGTTTACATAGTTCATATTGAGCCAGCCAGTGTAGGCACAGCACGCAGGGAGGACCCAAGCTGTCCAGCCAATGGGGTGAGCTGGTCTCTCCAGTGGGATCTGCTGAGGTTGATCTTGGGTGAGAGTACCAGCCCTAAGCCAGTGATGTGCGAGGGGACAGCTCTGCAGGAGGATGAGGGGTGCCCCTGCTTACCCTGGGGCTGCACCTACCATAAAAATAGATGAGAAAGTTTCTCAGGCAGGGATGTTTTCAGAAAGGTGATATTAAGGCAGCCACTCAGCAATAACTTGCAGGAGGTGACATGGTCTTCATCTCACAGAAATGGACTTTTTGAAAAGGGGGAAGTGTCTTGTGGTGTAGATACCACAGTGCCTAGCTGCTGAGCAGTAAAGCACCCTTCTGAAGATAATAATGTATGTAAGGTGTAGTTGTGAGCTTTCATAATCAAGAAAATTATTTTAAAAAAGATGAATATCTTTAACATTTCTTTAATCATGGAAACAAGCACAAAGAAGAGAATATGATGGGAGACACACCTGATTGTTGCAGGTGAAAAAGATTGACAATATCATTTATTCAGGTAAATATTACTATAGATACATTGTAATTGGAAAGAAACAAACAAAACAACAACACAACAAAACCAAAATAATCACCTCTCCTTGTTTTAAACCAGAGATGAAGGTGCTTTCAGAAAGGCGAATCTCAGCATACAACAGCTAAACACTGCTGCATTGGTGGGAGACTGTTTGGAGAAACAGACAGGGAAGTCTGTTTCAATGAAGACTTGTGATTTCACTCAGATTGTTTTATATTCGGTTCTAAGTGCACATTTCCAGTCTAAAAAAAGGTATGAGATCTGATTAACAAAGATTGGAGAATATTATTAATTTTCAAACATTCTTGGAAGAAATACCTTTTTCCAAATACCTATGGTAGTTCAAAGAAAAATAGTCTGGACAGAGCAAGCGTGTACTCATTTTAGTAGAAGTTCATCAATTTTTCATTATTCCAGTTTTAGAAATCACCATACTTCTACTAGTAATTATCTCTGTATACCAGGACAATGTAATTGATGGGACACATGTTCATCTAAGCTAGAGTAGTTCATTGCAAACCTATTTATTGTCCTGCAAAGCAGCTGCATTGTAACATATTTTTATTTCTCTCCTGCATTCTCCCAGGCTGTGGGACATAGTGCTGTTCAAAGAATAGACCCATTTATTTAACTGAATAGGTGCTTGCAACTAAATGTATGGCATCATTATCATTAGCTTTAGTTCCATCAACAGGGTGTTGTTATTGCATTTAACTTAATTAGCATGGAAGCTCTCTTAAAAGAATGCTTCATACAGAGTTGTAAATGTATTCTTGACTTCTAATAAATAAACCAATAGGCTAATGCATAGTGAAGAATTTATACAATAGCTGCTGGAGTGGAAGGCAGGTGAAATAACGTGTGTGTTCACGCTTAGGGCAAGGAACTGGCAGGAGAGTGGCAGAGACAAGCTCACCTGGCAGCTGCTTATCATGAATGTATTATATAGCATGACATTATCATTTCAGGTGTGCTCTAGAGGAGAGGTGTAGCTTCAGGAGGTTGGGTAGGCCAGCTAGTCATTGGTGCAGCTATGAAATTGGGGTGTCTTTGGTTGTGAGCATACTTGTGCTTCTCAGTGTGGGAAGCCTGTAGCCATTTCGGAATTGCTGCAGCACATGCAAAGGTGTTACTTGCACTGCTTACTCTTACTGTTTTGTTTTTTTTTTTTAAATCTAAACAACTCATTTACAGCTATGGAAAACATTTAGCATATTGGCCTCCCTCGTCGAGCTATATACGCTTCTCCTTCTCCTGCTCCACTTCTGAGATCACGTTTCAGAGCTCCATGAGGAGTTACTGCTGCACAGCATGCACATCTGCTTGTGACATACTTTGGATGGTTTTCTCCGTTGCAAGTATACACAGATGAGCTGTCTAATGAGCAATTAAAAAGATAGCCAAAGACCAGAAGTTGTTTCACATACCCAGAGGAACAGGCATGCATCCCCTTTCACCCAGTATCCTCCTTTCTTACTCAGAGACAGTAGAGAGCCTTTGGATTTTTCCTTGCATTTTTCAAAATGCTGTATTTGAATGTCAGCCTCATCTGCTCTGAATTAGGCACAGGCACTCAAAATACTCAAACAGAGCAGCTCTCTTGGTTTGTTTTTTTTTTTCTTTTCATTTGCTTTTCAAAGGAGAGGAAGGTAGTATGGTCATGCTCTGAGTGAGTAAGATTTCGTGCAGCTTTTTGGCTTTTCCTCCATAATGATCTATTGATCGGGTCTCACAGAGACGTTGGGGTATTTAAGTTCCTGCCATGTGCAAAGCAATGAGTAGATGGAAAGGCTCTGTCTGAGCACAACCCTAATGAGACTCCAGGGAGAGAAAGGACCAGGGGAAGAGGCAGGGAGAAAGATTACCAAGTGTCACAAATGTGGCAAAAGTTTCAACTGGAGCTTGTGTGAGAATGGCTCTGTAGGAAACCTGGCTTTGTTAATTTAGCAGCTCAACTAACTATGCTGCCTTCTGTTGTTTGGGTGCTTACAGTTCACTCAAATACCTGTTTTCCAGCTTTTCCTTTTAACAGTCTGATCCAGAATTGTCTCTTTTTTTTCCCTCTTTTTCTCTTTTTTTTTCGGTCAGAGATCAGCTATTCTTTCTTAATCATGAAAAGCCTAAAGAACACAAGTAGGAGAGCCATGATAAAAATATGTGAGCTGACATTTCTGACAATGAAGGTAATGAAATGAAAAATTTCCCTGCAGGCCATCTCAGTTATTGGGTCCCCTTAAATTTGCTCTTCTCTCATTTTGTTGAATATCAATAGTTAAACCTCTTCCAAAGAAGCCTTGAAATCACTTCAGAAGAATAAAAAGATTGCAATCTACCTTTCTTCCAACAGAGGCAGTTTTGTAGTATTATTTGATCATGGGGCTCAAATTAAGTCCAGCAGGACTGTTGTGGACAGATGCTGCTGCTGGCTTCTCATAGTAGGATCCAGCCCTTAATGCTGGGTTCGGATACACACCTGGGCACCTGCATCAGTAGTGTGAACAGAACAGCTACAGATGCATCTTGAGAGAGTGCAGAAACTTCCAGGAGTGACAACTCAGTCTCTTAGCTAGGGTATGTTGAAGGATTTCTTAAGGAGGTGAGCTTAAAGACAACCAAAGCTGGAGGGAAAAGTAATTAAAATTAATCTGAAGCCATTAAAAAATATTATTTTCAGTGTATTTCACATCTTCCAGATGGCCAAAGAACTTGTCAGCTTTCACAACAGTGGGAGGTTCAGGATTCACTGGATTTAACAACAAAACTACAAGCAAGCACTGGACAGAGTTCATGTCTGATTGACTGTAATATGTCAGAATACTGCTTGAGATTGCAAGAAGCTGGAACAAAAATTTGGGACACTAGGACAAACTATTGCTAGAATGAAAGTCCAACAAAAAGTAGAAGAAACATCAGAAACACTTGAAACTAATTGTCTTAAACTTTTAAGACATGGGGAAATGCATTGGAAGGTGCTGAGGATTTTCTTTATCATTTTGATCAGGAGGAAGGTTTTTACTTTGTCATCCTTGTAGCTGGTTAAACTCTTAGCTCCTAAGACAATTCTTTTTTTTCCATGTTAAGTTGTATTTTACAGATCCCGTGTTCATGGAAAGCAAGCTGTCAAAATAAGTATTGAACAAAAGAACAGCTCCTTGGGTAAACGAAACTTGAGCCTTTGGCATAGATAAAATACGTAGAGCTGAAGTATTTGAGATAGTAAGACCCTGATGAGGCACAGGTGCGCTCTCAGAAGAATGACAAATATCTGAGAAACTTCAACAGCTTCTGAAAGAGTCTGCAGCTAAGCTACCTTCACCACAGATAAATGACAATGACTCTGTGAGATCAGTATGGATTTACTTTATTGAGACTGATCCCGAATTCTCAGTCCTAAATTATTTGCCCAAAGCTCTTACATCCACTGAAATCAGGGGGAGATAGGTTAAGCTAAAGAAGATGCATGCTGGTTTTGTTGTGAAAATTAAGGAAATTATTTTCAATACAACATGAGTAAGTTCCAGTGCTTGGGTTTTTTCCTGATTAAATTTAGTGCCTTAGGAATCACAGATGAGCATGCAGTCAGAATGACAGGGGAATAAAGAGTGAATGTATGTTTTTCAGCTTCTATTTAAATGCGCTACTGGAACTTAATTTGGACTAGGCATTTTGTCCATTGTACAGCACTATACTTCAAACATGGAGTTTATAGATGCTAAGTTAGCCATGGTGGGACACCTCCTTTTTTCTTTATTTTGAAAGCAACCCGTTGAGTGTGGTGAGGAGAAACACCTTGTTTCAAAACTGTGTAAAAGGAGGCTGCAGACTTCAAAGAGATTATCTAATCCCCTGAATTCCTGGCATATCTGACTGTGGTGGGTTGACCTTGGCTGAGCGCCAGGTACCCACCAAGTCACTCTATCACTCCCCACTACTTCCCTCAGCACAACAAGGAGGGAGAGAATAAGATGGGAAGCGCCTGTGGAGTATGATAAAGGTGGTTTAATAGGAAAACGGAAAAAGCAAGCTGCGCGTGCGCAAAGCGAAGCAAAACAAGATTTTATTCTCTACTTCCCATCACCAGGCCATGTCTGGCCTTTCTTGGGAAGCAGGGCTCTGGTACGCGTAGCAGTTGCCCGGAGGACAAGCGTCTTTGCAAACGAATAACCCCGACCCCCTCCTCCTTTCTCTCCCTTTTACTTGAGCTGATGTCATATGGTGTGGAATATCTCTTTGGTCAGTTTGGGTCAGCTGTCCTGACTGTGTCCGCTTGCAAGATCTTGCCCACCCCATCTCACTGGGCGAGGCAAGGGAGGTGTTGGACAGAGCCTTGGTGCTGTGCGAGCGCTGCTCAGCAGCAGCCACAATACTGGCATCATATCTGCCTCCCAATACAAAGCACAGCACTAGAAGAGCTGCTCTGGGGAACATTAACTCCATCCCACCCAAACCCAATACACTGACTTAACCTGCTTCTTGGTTTTGCTGCTCTGAGAGCGACAACCAGCCTGTGCTAGCTCTTGGTCACTCTTGCAAGCAGGCCGCTGGCTGGCATTTGGTGCATGTGTGTGCAGTGTAAACTGAGATTAGACAGGAGTGGTGAATCTTATCAGGAGGTCCTTGTTCTAAGGTGCTCCCTTAAGGAAAGCAACCACATCTTGTCTTTATGCATAATTGTCTGTTGATATGAATGTGAATTTTATAAAGGAACATCATCGATTTCTAACTCTGCTGCCATTTTATCTATAACACACTGCTAAGGTACCTCACTGAATAGTAAATAACTGTGGAGGGTTGCAATTTCGTAAATGTTTAATACTGATTTTTCTCTTTAATTCTTCAAAAGCTAAGGGCTCCTCTGGCTCTTCTTACTATTCCAAAAAGTGTGTTTTTCGAGGTCAGCTGGATTAAGCTAGTATGCGTCTGGACCAGATTGCATTAAGGCAATTTTTCCCTCTTCTCGTTACCTGAACTCATTCATTCACAGCTTAGTACCGAGAGTGCCATTCTTAATATACATTATTGAGGTCATCTTTCCCTCAGCCCTCTGAGGTAAGGAGGGAAGAGTTTTAGATTTACGATTCAGCATTAGATTTACCTTTGCACAAAGACAGAAATAAAATTCAGTGGAGAGTAAACAGCTAGCCCAAAGCCACAAACAAAGAAAAGAAACAAATAATTACTCTTATTTGGGGAAAGAATTAACAGCATTTTTTCCTTTCCACCATGCAGAGCTCCATGCATCTTACCTCTCTCCTTTTCACTGGCAAAAGAAAAAACATCTTTTGTCTCCACAGCCTAAGAGAAAGACTTCCTGAAATGTGTTTATACTGAAGTGGGCGATTGCTTCACCAGTTAGTTTTATAGGACCAGCGAGTGCTACATCAACCAAAACTATGCAAACCGTATGTGACACCCACAGTTTCGTTACTAGTGAACTAACAAACTACTTAAGTGAAATCCACAATATGTCCATTTTATAAATGTGCAAAAGTCTAACCATTTAATAATAAATCAAGGTCTCGCACATGTTGGGAAGTGGGTCTTAAACTATAATCAATTTCGGTAACTAATTTAGTCATAGAAACTTACATGCCCTAAGGGAAATTGTATTAGCAAATTAATTCATTGTGATTAAGTAATCTTCCTTATGAAAAGAAAAATGAAAACGAGCGTGATGTTATTCCTTATTGCATGTGTTATCTTTCCCATATTTATATTTGAGCTTGTAGAATGCATGCAGATTATGGAGAAAAGTATACATGGCAGCAGTGTGCAAAGCGGCTGGTCACTCAGCACTGATGAGAGGCTCATCCTCTCAGGCAAAAATGTATGGTTGACTTCTTAATATGCCTTGTGACCCGAAGAACTAGCTCAACAATTCAAAAATTTTGTAAGAAAAAGCTCCAAATGGAGCCAGACTCCCAGGGGCAACTCTCAGGCTCTGAAGTCTGATGACTGTGATACATAGGAGAGCTCACATGCAAATGTTTGAGAGCTTTATAGAGCAGCATCTATATCCTGAGATGACTCCTGAGATGAATAGAGAACTAATGAAGATTTTGGAGGACTAATGTAGTGTGCTCTCCACAGCTCCTGCCTCCCAGGAGGGAAGTGTGTGCCGCACCTGCCTGAGAGTCAGGGCTGTCTGTAGGTCTTGCTGCATGTGAGCCGTACTACAGTACAACTCCTGATGGTATTGCTGAATAACCACCTACCAGCGTGCAAAGCTCTGCCAAACATAAAGAGGATTCCTCTGGCCACCCATCGTAATGCTATACTGAAGAAATGAGGTGATACAAGTAGGCAAGGATACAGGTGGAGGCCCTTTCAGTTAACTCATGAGATAGTAACCTGAAAATGTAATAAAGAGATGGTCTTGGTACAAGGCTTCTTTTTTTGTAATTTCCCTTTGTTCCTCTTGCAGAACCTTGGTGGAACATTAACTGTTTCTGTACAGTGGAAAAGATCTTGCTTTAGCTAAAAGACCCTTCAGCTTGTGTTTATTTTTTTTTGAGAGAAAGTAACATTCCTTGACAGGAATGAATAATACTGGCTACCTTAGGAACATATGGACATTTCTTATGGCTCTATCTGTTATTAACTTTTATGAAGGGACAAACAGGTGACTTCACTGAATTGCTTTAGAAGAGAAATAAAGCCTCGCCCAACAAAACTTTATTCTGGTCAGCTCTGTTAGAGGCTAATACATAGTCAATTTTAGGAGCAAATGTGTTTTAAGCACAGAAGGGCGACAATTACCCATATTATTGAACTACCGGAGATAAATTTTCCTGTCTGTAAATACAATATTCCTTGGAGCAAGGAGTTATAGTGACTTACTGTAGGTCAAGAATTAAATTTTTAGATCTAGCTATGAAATATTGTGGTAATTCATGGTTTTGAACAGGTATTCAGGTGTATGGAAAACACATAATACAGTAGAATATACAGAACATTTGTGGAAAAAAATTGATCTAAAGGTGAAATATTCATGTCGTTCAGTTTGTCCTTGAGTATTCTGTGCAAAATCGTTTGCCATTGAGTTATTCCATGACAGCGAGCAAGAACTGCTCCTTGTCTGACTTGAGCTCCAACTTGTAACTTTACTGGAGAGTAGGTTAAGCAGATCACGGTACTGAATGTATCCCAGTTACCACCACATTCTAAATCAGAAGGTACTATCACTTAATAGTAGGGGAAGGTGATAATGGCTTTTGACATATTGCAGTGGGGTGGATTGCTAGTTGTTTGTGGTACAGGTCGATAGCTATGGAGATCTGATGTATTTGCTAGTATGTGTTGGCAAGAGGCTTTTCTTGCCACATATCTGCAGAAGTGCTGATTGATCATCTTATGTTAAGCAAGACAGAATATGTCCTTTGTGCAGCTGGTTGGGAACAGATTGTTAATGCTACTAAGCTATAAGAGAGCTGGTGAAGAGGAGCTGGTGGTCGAGATGGAGGAACTCCTGCAATAAGTCACCACCAGAACTGACCAAGCTAGGTGAGGAAAAACTGGCTTGTTACAGTTGAACCTAAAGGAAAAAATACATCCCCCCCGCCCCTGCCCCGCCAGATTTACCCAGTGCAGGTTGGGGCAGTGCTGGCTCAAAGGGAATGCAAACCTTGTGCTGTGAGTCAGGCAGAGTTTCCTGCTGTGGTCAGTGATTGCAGGAGTACTGATGCAGGTAGGGCGGGATTTGGTGCCACCCTGGTGGAGACACCACCCTTTAAGTGAAAGGTGCAGTGCTGGGAGAGTGCAGGTAATGCACGGAGCCAGCAGTAGGCACTGGCTCATGCTGCAGGTGAGGCTGGGAGCTGCACCTCTTGGCTCAGCTCTGCAGGACTTGACAGTGACCAGTGAGAAAGCTGAGACACCCATCCAGTCATCCCTGACACAGGTTTTCTTAGCCCTAGTGCTTCTGTGCCTCGTTGTGGTGTGCTGAAGTTTTGGACCATGGGTTGGGGCTTTGTGTTTTCACTCCTGTTTGTCCCTTCCATCTGTCAACGGATACATTTCCCAAACCCAGGCAGACTTGGGCCATCCCTCTGCTTCTTTTTGGGCAACTTCTTCCCCAAATGAGAGGAGATAGGCTCTGGTGTTTCAGGTAATTCACCTGCACTTTAAAATGTCTCTGGGAAGGGATGAGGGGATAGACTCCTACAGCACAGTGGCTCTTGGTTCCTGGCTCCTTAGGGTCTTCACATGACATAGTTTGTCTTGTTAGCAACCTATTTCTCTCTCCTTTGTGACATAGCAGAAGAGGAGAAGGTGACAATTCAGTGCTGACTGCTGTCATGGCTCTTGCAATGTCCTTGATGCCGTGCAGGAGAAGATGGAGGCATGACTATCCTTGGTAGCCTGAGACAGAGGTGACCTGTGCCCTTTTGGAGCTGGCAGCAGCCTGGCATGGTGTTTACAAGATCTTTTGCTAATCTGATGATGGGCCTCTTTTTTTTTTCCTGTCAGGGATATTTGTTAGCGGGCTGTAAATGAACAAAATACTTGCATTTCTCTGAAGGATGCCTCTCACCCTCACCACAGGTTTTACTTCCTTTTCCAGCAGTTAGTGGGAGTTCTTGTAGGAAAAGCAAGGGAATATGGCTTGTGGCCCGCAAAGGATCTTGCACTGAGCAGGAGCACAATCTAACAGCAACACGCTATTGTACTTGACACAATGACACTCTGTACCTGAAAATATTCACCAGAATATTGGTCCAGCAGGAAGCACTTTAACCCTAACAGGTCACTGTGCTCTGTCTGACTTAAGTATTACACCCACCTGCTTTGCAAAAAACCCTAGCACCCTGAGGAAAGTTAAGGCAACCTGCAAAAACCACCGTGTAATCCATGCACCCTATCTTTACTATAAAGTGAGCAAAAATATCGTCTCTAGTGCTGCCTCTGCCCTTATGAGCTTGACAGTAACTTTTCTGCTCTCTACAACTTTGTCCTATTTCCAGGATGGTAACAGCCCTCACCCCTCCTGCTATCAGTGCGTTTTTATGTGGAGCACAAAGCAAGGTGGCTCCTTTTGATTTTTGTACCAACAGTGCTCTTGCTGTAAACCGAAGCAGTGCACGCTAACAGGATTTAGTTGACTAGTGCTCAAATTTTGCATCAAACCCTGCAGGGCACACCAGCTCTGCTCCTGATGGCAACATTTTGTGCCATTGACTTTAAGTGTGAGAGGGTGGCCCAGCATGCAGGATATTAGAACAATATCAACAGAGTTAATTTACACACTGGTTGGTCTTGATGTCTTGCAAGTGAAGGGTAAAATCATCATGAGGCCATGGATGCATATGTGTGTGGGGAGGTGGGGATTTTGTACTATTTGAGTTTGCACTAACCCAGGAGCCTTTCAAACAAGCGTATGAGCTTCAGGTTCTAATTAGGAAGTTCTAGGCTGATAAAAACACATGTTGTATTAAATTTCAATAAGACAGGTAAAACTTTCCTCTTGTCTGTGCGTGTACAAATCCAGAGTATCTCCTGTGGCTGGCAATGATTTACCATTGTGTTATAATTCAGACTGAAAACTGATATAAGCATTTCTACATTAGGGAAGAAATGAAAGAATGAGATAAAACTGCTGTATTGGAGTACTCGGAGGGGCACAAAGTCACTGTTACGATGTCTATAGATATTTTCAGACTAATTTCATTGTTACTGGATAGTGTGGGACCTGGGACTCATCTGTGCTGTGTTTTGTGTACCATATGACCAGCCTGTAGGACTTTGATAGTGGTTTAGCTGGCCCTGCTCTAGCAGTGCCTTGAGGATTTTTTTGTGCTACCAGACTTGCTCCAGGTGACCTGAAATCTCCACCATGATCTCCATGCCACCTTCTCTTCTCCACTCTGTGTCAAGCTGCAGTCAAGAAACCCTATGAGTTTCCTGCTGGTTAATGTGTGCCGCTTTATGTCTTTGTCCAGAGCCTTGACCTGAGATACAGCTTCTGCCCATGTTTTCAGCAGGTGATATCTACATCCTCTGGCAATGGTGAGAGCACAGCAGACTAGATTACCTGCAGCACAGACCTCAGTGCACTTTGAAACAAAGGTAAGCGAGAAGTGAAGCAGGGAAAATAGGATGAATGCAGGAAATAGCCACCTTGAGACAAATGTGAGATGATGGGCAAGATTAACTTACATAAAAGGGATTGACTAAGGTAACAGAAGTATGAGCCAAGCAAGTTATTTTTAATATGGTGCACAAGTCCATTAATCAGTCAGACTAAAATGTTGTTTGTGTAACATTCTTTGCCCTACACAGTACGCAGGATCTGTAAATCTGTCTGATCTATGTGGAAAATTTGTGGGTCAAGATAAGCAGAAAATGCAGCATCAAATAGAAGAAAGCAACTGCCAGTAAAATCAGTGATTAAGAAATATTGAAAAAAAACACACAAAGACAGCTGGGAATAACAGCTTTGAAATACTTGCACAGTGGGCCTCTCTTGGAGGCATGCAGTTATAAAATATAATATTTCCTTATCAAAGTCTTATAGCTGAGCAGCTTTGATAGCATGGATTGCAAGTTACTTTCTGTTTCTAAAGCTCACTTCTTGTTGTTAGTTATGGAAGACCCTGAGTTAGAGGATAATAAAATGAAAAGACCATTTCAAGGAATGATCTGGATAAGTAGTTGTGATAAATATGATTCTGCTTTAGAGTACTGAAATAATAGAAGTCAGAGTTGAGACAAGAAATCGTATGGGATGTCTTTCATGTGAACGTATTTATTATCTCCTTTAATTAGCAAACTAAGTCACAAATGTGTAATGTAAAGTATTTGTCTGGGTTTTCTTTTTGTTAAATAACAATTTCTGAAAGCCCATTATGCTGTACTTTTTGTGTACATCTTTTTATGGCTACATCAGTGGTGGGGTTTTACAAAAGGACAGCAAAGCGAGTTGTGGAGAAACACTAACACTTTGAAGTAGCTTGGATTTTTAGGTCTGTTAAGTTCTGTATTTGAAAGGTTTTGATTGACATTGACCTACTTCTAGTGTCTGGAGCCCTTAGATCATTCAAGTACACCAAAGCTACTACAAACAACATTAATTCTGTGATCAAAATTAACCAAAGCAAGAAAAGTCTGACTGAGGTTGAAATGCTTTGCTTAACTTTCTCTCTTACACCTATCCCTGGAAGCACGTGCAGAAGGTGAGAACACAAGCTCTTCTGTGTCACAAAAAGGTTTCCTAACAGAAATTTCAGATGACCTTCCATGACACAAAGAAACTTGCTGTTTCTGGCTGTATTCTGGGTATATCAAACATGTTGTTACCTTCGGAGAGGATTTTTGGAGACATTGAAGAGATTGATTTGATTATCAAGGTTACATGGGAAATAAGGATCCCAGGGAAGATCATGGCTGAGGAATTTCTCAGAAACGCCCATTTTGAACATAGGTAGATAGTATTTGTCTTGAGGGATAATTTTCAGCAGTGAGGCACAAGGGAAATTTTGAAGTACAGTAAGCAATTAAACACTGTTTTTCAGACTACCCATTTGCTGTGCAAGCGTAATAGGATAATAGTAAAGGATGAATTGGTAACTCTTATCTTCAAATTTTATTGGCAAAATTCATAAATCTTAAGATTGACATCCCAGTCTGCCAGGTACTGACAGTCCATGGTAGCAGACAGACTTTGATTTTGAAAACTTCCTGGCTGAGTCAACAAGACAAGAAAGAACAGAAGGTGAAGCAGAGCCTCAGCAGTAAAGTGTTCCTGTGGCACACTAGAGGCACAGGGCTCTACCAGATCTGATCAAAGGCTCAGTGTGCTGCCACCAGCAGTAAATGCTTAAAGAAAATTTATTATGAACTGGGTCAATTCAGAGTGAATTAGCAGGTGAAGATCTTGTTATGTCCTCATAGCTTCACAGATTAAAAACATCTCTACCTGAATGTTGCATCATAGCAACTCATGAATTGATTCTCCATGAAATGGCTTTGCAAATGTAGTGTCACCATAATCTCCACAATTCAGTTATTCTGAGTGAAAAAAATGCCTTTTTTTTTTTCTTCTTAGATATCCTGTCTGATTGTTCCCGTGGCTGCTTCCTAGCTCTGCCATGTGAGAGGTTCCCTTTTCTCTCCCTCCAAAGCATTTGTAATTTTGTAGGCATCCCTTAAAGATCCTTCTTCCTTGCGGTAAGAAGATGATTAGTGTTTAGGTGTCCTGGCTTATTTCCAAGCCCATTCAGCTGCCCATAAAATGTTTATCTATATCTTAGTATGGACATCCATGAGTAGAAATGTCCGTACTGCCATCAGTATGTTCGCTTATGAAAAAAACACCCTTCTGAGAGTTATAAGGCACTACATTAATGTAACTTTCGTCCTCACTCACTTTTAATGTTATCCTGATTGGCTTTCTGAGACCAGGTCAGATTTTCCAACAAAGAGTCTTGTTATCCTTTCCAGATCTTTTAAATTTTGACCTGTCATGATACCAAAGTAGCTCCAGTTTATTCACTGACAGTACCTCCTGCCTAACTGCTAGGGGCATGAGTAGTTGACTCCTTCTGTTCCTCTCTGTTATAGACATTCCTGGTTCTCCAGATTCCTACTTCAGTCCCGTAAAGAAAAGGTTGTCCTTTCTTGTGTACTGGCTATAATACACTGGAGAATGATTGTTTTATGGCTTAATTTGCTTTGCTTTTTTTTATGACAGCATTTAAAGGAAACAACGTGCCGTTGACAAATGCTATAGCATTAAACTCCCTTAAATCTAGGGTCCTACCACTGGCCGATTGAGATTTATGTTTTTTACCATGTGGCAATAAAGAAACCATACTAAATAAATATTAGGACTTTTATCAGCTGTGGATTTAGGCTTAATTACAAGCCACAAATTCAAACAAAGCTTTCTGATACTTTGGCATCTTCTAGCAGGCTGGAAGGAGGTCTCAGACATACCTCACCTGATTTCAGTGAAGAGCCCTGTGCTATCTGCTGACTCTTACCTGAAGCTGAGTAAAAGTTGGCTGAATGTTACATTGAGCTTGACCCAGGGTAGAGGGCCCACCTAGCAGCTCATGGGGTGCATTGTGCAATCTTTCACAGGAAGTCTTCTACCTGGGGCAGGCAGCCAGAAGTAAGCTCACTTCCCACCCCAGTCTTACTTAGGTTGTATTTTGAGAACTTAAATGGTTCATTGACCTTGTACCATCCTGCTGCCCCAGAGTAAATTTTACCTTTTAATGCAGGACTTGATTAGGATTCTTGTAATTCCTGAGCCCTTGTACAGATCTGCTGTGCAGACATTGTGAGTTTTTGGGTTTGTTTGAGTTCTGTCTCAAAGCAAAACTTATTTTCACAGCATTGCTCACAGTCATAACCAGGCCTATGTCAGTCCTTGGAAAATGGATTTTGTTCTTCAGCAAAGAGAACTTTCAGAAGTTACGTAGTTTTGCAAAACATATCTATAGCACTGTTTTGCACAGATAGGAAAATTATTTTATTATTTTTCATATATCTGCATGTGTACTTTCAGAAATAAATGATTGGTTACAAAGACATAGGGTTTGGAATCTGCAAGCTTAGGGTCTGATACGTTATTAATGCACTGTTTTCCCTTTGGGCATATTATCTTCCTTTCCCCATGTCCCCATTTGTCATGTAGTATAGGATTTAAAGTTGTTCTCCTTGGCAAAGCGCCGAGTAGAAAATGTGCGTCAGATATTGCTAAATTCTTGATAAAATACAATTTTTGTCAAAAAGTTCATCTGACAAATAACAAAACTTAACTTTTGAAAAATTTTTTACTTCTAATGAATTGTATCTCAATGACTTTACTGCAAGTTTACTGGAATATTTCATCAAACTTTATAAAACTAGTATTCAAATAAAAATAATTTATGAAGAGTTTTTTTAGTCATTGCCATTTTTATAGCATTTAACAGAGATTTAGCCATATGTAGCCATGATATTTTATTTCATTTTAGTCTATGTTTTTCATTAAGTTGTTTGAGAAATATAAAGAGGTCAAACACACCTTAAGAGACAGAAAACAATGTAGACTATTTCTTAATGGGTTTGGTTTGATCTAATTGTTGCAAAGTATGTGCATGCTGTGCCTTCCTCTGGAAGTACTTGTGAATTTAAAGACACCATAATGCAAGAGATCTCATTTTTGCAGATTTTTATTTATAGAAACAAAATCATGGAGTAAGAATGTCAGGATTTAACCTGAAGAGATAATCAAAATGTTTTATTCTCTTTTGTTGTTGTTGTTGTTGTTTTTCTGTTTGTTTAAATACATGTGTATAGCCACCTTTTGATGAGGTTTCATAAATTATTGCAAAGTTATTGCTGCATGAGGCTGTTATGTACAGTATCACCAATGTATGTGTTGCCACATTTTTTGGAAAGTTTATAGTGCAGAGGTCTTGAAAATTATTAGAGGAAATTTCCATGTTACAGCTTTCTCATACTTGTCATCTTATCACAGCAGAGTCCTGAAGGACCTGAGAGGATGGTTGTTTGTGCCCCACACTGTGCATGTTAGAATAGAAACTTCTGTGATGAGCAGAACTGAGTTATACATGCATGTTTTGCCTACTCTAGAGAGACCTCTCTATTTTTTATGAGATACAAGATTGAAAGGATTTCTCTGTCTCATTGAATTAAATCCCCCTGCAGTCCTAGACAGCCATCTTACACACTACTTCCACAAGCCAATAAAACTTCACTGTAAAATAGCTAGGTTTTCTGCTTCTTAGTGCTTCTCCAGAATTTCATTCCTCTCATTGTTAGAAATCATTCTCCCAGCCTAACCTTATTTATGTCCAGCTTCTACCTTTTTGTTCTTTTGCCAGTGCTGGCCTTTAGCTTAAATAGCTCCTCTCTTTCCCTGGTGTTTACCTCTTTGATATGTTTATAGCGAACAATTATACTCCCTCTCAGCCTTCATTTGTTAAACAGTTTCTCTTCTCAGATAAGCTTTCTATTTCCCTCATCATTCTAGAAGCTGCTCTGTGCACCTGCTTCAGTTTCAGTAGCTTAAATTCATAATTTTTTTGAATGCAGATCACCAGAGTTGCCCATAGGGCTCCAAAGGACATTGCAGTCATTTCCCATGCACTGTGTCTTGTGCAATTACTTTTGCTCAGTATCATTTGTGATAAGATAGCTCGCTCATGTCTTACTTCTCAACTCGATGCCTTCCCATCTTCTGCCTGCATTTCCCATCCGCCCCTTACTACTACTGCCCTCCACTGCAGCGTTTCATGCTCTTTCTCCAACCTTCTTTTACTTATCAGTGTTATATTGTATGGCAATGCTCACAAGCTTTGTTTCACCAGCATATTACATAACTGCCTTCATACTTTTTTCTTTTTCCTGAGTCCACTAACATAAATGTTGCTAAGATCAACTGTGAAATCAACCTTTGGGAATACCTATATTTACCTACTTTCAGCCCCTTGCTAAGTAGCCAGTACTAAGTCATATTGTCTAAATAATTTCCCTTGCAGTGCCGTAACATTCTTCTAAAGCCCAAATATATTGTAGAAAATAAGTTGTTAGATTAGTCCAACCTATTTCAGATCAATCTAGTTTTAGTTTTATTTTACCATTTCCCCTTATTTCTGTATCTTTGATTATTGCTTCTTTCAAAATTAATTCAGGTATGTCACTGGAATTTATTACTATTATTTTTTACTCTTTCCTAAGTGCAGGTAGTATATTTGCTATTGCTATCACAGTATATTTAATTTGACAGTTCTTCTAGAGTTTCTGGATGGATGTGATTTGGGTACATCAACTGCATGACTTAAGGTCCTTTGCCTTTTTGTTCCACCACACGTTAGCCTCTGTTTTGTAATGATCCTACTTTTCTGCCTTTATTCTCCATCATCTGAGTACTATGTACCTTCATCTCGAGTGAAAATATGCTAAAGTGCTTGTTTAGTTTATGTGCTCTACCAAGATTATGTTTAATATTGTTCCTGTCATCAGTGTCTAATGACCTTGCTCTTTTTTTAGCTTGATATTTAAATAGTAAAGTAAAAAAGGTTTACTGTGCGTTTAATTTTCCTTTGTACGCTTTCCATTTGGTACGACAATTCTTGATTTATACTTTATATAGCCCTCCAATTACTACCATCACGTCTCTCTCATTTTTTTTAATTTTTTTTTTTTCTTCATTCACTCTTTCTGTGTAGGTCAGATATTTTAAACCTCTGATCATTCCAGCTGTTGTTTCTCCCTGGATTCTGGTCTACATCTTTCTTAAAGTATTCAAAGTAGACACAACGCTAAAGCAAAAACTTTATGCAGCACTGAGAGAACAAGTACTACTTCGTACATTTCACAGACTATCATGCTTATACATTGTGGTACTGTGTGCATTTGTGTCTTTTGTATTAGCCCCACATTGCTGAATTGCTCTTATTCTTTAATCCTCCATAATCCTCACACTATTCTATGCTGAACTGCTACTTAACCAGTTGTTCCCCATCTTGTGTTTGTGCAGGCTGATTACTCCTGCCTAAGTGGTGTGCCTCATGCTTATCCTCCCACTTGAATTGAATCCCATTTTTTGTAAGCTATTTATCCAATTTGCCAATGCAATTTGAATTTCAGTCCCATCCTTCATTGTTCTCACAGCTTTAGTCATTGTCTATAAACTTAATAAGCATATGCTGTATCACATCATTAATGAAAATATTGAATGGTCTTGGACTGAGGACGAAGTTGCAGGACTGCACTAAATACGGTGTTCAATTTTTATAGCAACCTATTGATTGCTGTTGTGTTGCTATAAAATTGAGATGATTTTCTCTACTGGTCAATCTTCACCTCTTTCTTGTAGGCATCTTCAGAACAATGTTTTATCCAGATTTTTGTCCAGCACAGTCTATGAAGTCTTTCCTTTCTCTGCATTTAGAATGCATATACTAGATTTGATTTTTTCTGTTTAGCTTGGACTGGGTTTTATGTTTTCTCATTTATGTCTTTGAGAACTTGACTTCAACTAACTTTAATAAGGAGGTCTTAAAGCTGACCAAACAAACAGACTGTAATTAAGTGCTGGGATTGACCCACCTTTAATATAAGTTGATTTGAATCATACAGTCCTTATCTACTATTTGTTGTTTGATAATGTCATTGTCATTTAACAGTCTATATTAACATTGTCTTTTGTTGGTTTGATGAGTGGTCGGTAAAAAATGTTTTTCTGCTATCAATCTGATAGTTCTAGGTCCTACTGTTGACAACAGAACTTACATTTTTGGCCTGCTTTAGGGATTTTCTTTGTTGGGTTTACATGAGATTCTACTACTGCAACACTTATTTAGCTAATTGCTGATTTGTAGCATGTTCTCTGACACTCCTTGCGGAGAATGACAACTTGCTGAAGGTAGTCATTGGCTTGGCATTTGGGTCGCTTTTTGCTGTGCTTGGCTGCCAGTGACTCCTGAGGATGCCGAGGCCTGGCTGCAGCATCCAAGTTGGGTGTGCTGAGGTGCTCCAGCATCTAGGGAATAAAGCACACCCCATTTCAGCTGTGTGTCTGCTCTTGAAGCCCAGATGGATTTAAAAGCAGTTACTATATTCTGGTATTTAGCAGTCATTTTGGCTTCGCCTGTATCTTCTGGAGATTCCTGCCCTGAGGCGGCTCAGGAATAGCTGAATGAGCCAGTAATCTATTAGGTGGTCTTTGCTTTTAAAACTATGCCATAATTTATATTAGATACATTGCAGTTTTTCCAATTTTTTTAGAGCCTTTCCTCTCCCACCAACATTCATCACTGGAAAAAGATAAAGGAGAAGCATTAATAAACCTACAGTAATGATGATCAGCGTTTTTGTTGACATAGCCAACTTTCTGTGCAGCTTTGCAGCTGTTATGAGAAGACAATGAAACTTGCTTATTGGAAATCATCTGGAGTGTGAAATCGGACTTCATTAGGAGAGAGACACTTTTATATTGATTTGTCTTTGTTTTTTTGTTTGTTTGTTTTTTTAAATCAGATACAAGGGTACTCAATTACTTGAAATTCCCTTTTATTGAGAAATTGATTGTGCTGGGATTCACTGAATGAAAACTTTCTGGGGTTTATCTACATAAATTGGATACATTTTGAAAAGGAAAGCTCAGCTTTTGTCTTTTGTATGTATAAGATCCTTGCTTTCTTTTTTTCAGGTCTTTGAGAACTAAAGATGGTGGATGAGGGACTAAAGGCAGATGAGGGAAAGGCTGTGGATGTTGTTGACTTGGACTTCTGTAAAGCCTTTGAAACTGTTTCTCATAGCATTCTCATGAAAAATAACTGACTGCTCACGGCTTGGATGGGCGTCCACTCCACTAGGTAAAACACTGGCTGGAGGCCAGGCCCAAAGAAGGGTGGTGAACAGAGTTAAATCCAGCTGGTGGCCAGTTATAGGTGGTCTTCCTCAAGGGTCTGTATTGGGATGACTTTTGTTTAACATCTTTATCAATGATCTTGATGAGGAGATAAAATGCACCCTCAGTAAGGTTGCAGACAACACCAAGTGCATGGGAGAGAGTGTTAATGTGCTTGAAGGTAGGGAGGCTCTACAGCCTACTGTCTACTTGGGTAGACTGGATCAATGGGCTGAGGTCAATTGTATGAGGTTCAACAAGGCCAGGTTCTGGGTCCTGCACTTGGGCCCATGAAATGCTGTAGGCTTGGGGAAGAGTGGCTGGAAAGATGCCTGGTGGAAAAGGAACTGGGGGGTGTTGGTTGACAGCTGTCTGAATATGATCCAACAATGTGCCCAGATGGCCAAAAAGGCCAATGACATCCTGTCTTGTATCAGCAATAATGTGGCCAGCAGGACTAGGGAAGCGATCGTGCCGGTATACTCGGCACTGGTGAGGCCACACCTTGAATACCATGTTCACTTTTGGGTCTCTCTATATAAGAAAGATGGTGAGGTGCTGGAGCAGGTCCAGAGAAGAGCAACTAAGCTGATGAAGGGCCTGGAGAGCAAGTCTTATGAAGAGTGGCTGAGAAAACTGGAGTTATTTAGTGTGAAGCAAAGGAGGCTGAAGAGTGACCATATCGGTCTCTACAACTACCTGAAAGGAGGTTGTAGAGAGGTAGATGCTGGTCTCTTCTCAAAAGTAACTAGTGACAGAACAAGAGGGAATGGCCTCAGATTGCACCAGGAGAGGTTTAGACTGGACATTAGGAAACATTTTTCTTCTGAAAGAGTTGTCAGGCATTGGAACAGGCTGCCCAGGTTGGTGGTTGAGTCACCATCCATGGAGGTATTTGAAAGCCATGTAGATGTGGTGCTTGAGGATATGCCTTAGTGGTGGACTTGGTAGAGTAGGGTTAATGGTTGGACTCAATGATCTTAAAGGTCTTTCCCAACCTAAATGATTCTATCATTCTGTGATTTGAAGATTTACATGTTCCCTGCTATGTATCTGAAAAGTAGCTAGAGATCCTGCTGGATTTTCATGCAGGCTTTGTGCTGTTTGCCAGATTTTCTTGGAAACAGTCAGACGCATCTAGTTTTTTCATTCTTTTTTTTAATACGTATTCTTTTGGTATCTACAGATACATTTCTCTGCATTTGAAGAGACCATTATAATCCGATTTAAAATTTTTTAAATGTTAAGATACTCTAAGATTTTCAGGACAAAGCATGCTCCGCTATGACCTTTGGACTGGCGAGCAACAATGCAGCCGGAGCATTAAAATGCTATATAAAAAAGAGTATATATTGTAAGTATATTTTCTTTTATGTTTTACCAGCAAATTTAATAACATTATTCCTACTAAAATGTTGTTCCTTTAATAGGTCAGATTATGGACTATTATGAAACATGTATGTTTAGGAGGTGGGGAAAACTGATATAAAACAAAACCAAGCTAAGATAGATCTTGGTTCAGGCTGTTTCCTGGGATGTGTTTGATGCTTGTGAATTCTGAGTTCTTCTGGCTGTAATGTGATGCATTTCTGTAGTGTGACAGCTTCAGCTTTCTGCCCAAGTGATCTCATCACACATGCACACAGGGAGCCAAAAATGAAAAAATGAGAGCTCTCATACTGCTTATCTGCCCATCTTCTTGGTGAGGAGTAGCTCCTAATATCTGTGCAGAACTTCAGACATAAAAAATGCTATATAAATGCTTAGTAGTATTATGACAGACAGAGCAGGCCAAGAACGGGATATGATTGCTATCTATAACTACATTAGGGAGGTAAGCTCTAAAAAGGAAAAGAGATATTTAAGGTAAAGGACAATACTGGTGCAAGAGGAAAGAAATGTAAGAGGGCCATGAATAAATCTAGGCTGGAAATGGGAACAAGGTTTCAATTAGAGCAATGCAGCAGTCTTCAAGACAGAGTCACAAGGTCAAAATCCTTCCTGGTTTTAAGATGGAGTTTCAGATGTTAGAATCATATACTGTGATTTCTTGCCCAGAGGAAACTGAAGATTTGGGAAATCTTTTCTGTTGTTCACCTGGCTGACCAGAGAAATCTTTGGCTGCAACCAGATATCCTTTCAAAATTTCTCATCCCTCCCAGTACAGCAACAGCCTAAACTTTTCCTCCCTCTGAAAGAAAACAAAGAAATAGAGTATGAACTAGGTTTGTTTCCCCAAAAAAAACCTCTTCATCCTTGCTTTAATTGACTTGTGCCTTTTATCCAAGGACAATGTCTCTGCATCATCTATAAATACCCTGCAAGAGCAAGGTGTAGCTTGCTAAAGGTGGGGTATGGAAGCATTAGAGAAGTATAATTTATACACCAGTGCAATTTATTGCTAGAGCACTCATTCATATGATCCTAATCCTCCTTGCTTGTGCAGACAGGGAAACGGAGAAGGGAGGCTATGCAAAACGTGGACAAATGTCGATGCAGTTTGACTAAATATTCAGGAGTAAGCAGTTGCTCTGCCTAGAAGAGCGAAGATGATGTTTTCTGTGTGAACCAGCCCAAATGACTCAGATTTATTGCATGGGAACTCGGGCTTCTCAAGACCTACAGAAAAAAATGTGATATAGTGAACAAATACAGTCACATAGAAGTCAGCAGGAAATTCCAGTTGGCCAAGTGGAGCAAGTAGCAGAGTGGAGTGGTCTGTCTTTCGTCAATGGAAATAAAAATTTCTAAAAGGCAATCCACAGCAGGAACATAACTCTAACTGCTGTAAAAATAGCCCCATGGGATTACCTTGCCAGGCTGTCAATATATTAGGGCAGAGACAAAAGGCCTCAGAATCTGCCATTTGGAAATCTGGAACTTTGATGAAACCTGCCTAAAAATAATTTCAGCATGTGGAAGTCTTTGTTGTCTGTCATTAGGAGGGGTGTTGAAAATTAAAGTTGGGAGTCATCTGCTACAAACTTCACAGGTAAACACCATTCTGGGCAGTCGGACGAGGGTTGTGTGCTGCATAATATTTGTGCAGAAAGGAAGCAGAATTACTATTTGTGGAACAGTAATCTTACTAAAAATTGCACTTACTCTATGCTATTAATTAGAGACTAAACAATGATATTGCTGTTGCCATTGACAACTGAGTCTACAATCTTTTTTTTTTTTGGATACTAGCATTAGAAAACAGAAGTCTGTTCTCCGTTTGCCGTGGTATAGCAAAGGCAGAAAGACTCTGAGGCTTGCAGCTCAAAAAAAAAAAGTAATGTGCAAAGAGCTGTGTGTTCAAGTTGGCCTCTAAATTTATATTCATGTACTAAGAAGGCCCTGGTGGATAATTTGCCTCCAAAAGGCAGTTGGTGCTGTCACCTTGCACTAGAGAGAGATCAAAATGGCACTGCACTGATCCGTAGTGGCTGTAGGCTACTGCTCAGGGCTTGGTTTTGAGATGAAAGCAATTCTAGGCTTCCAGTTCAAGGGTGATGAATTTCAACTGTTCTTGTGAGACTTGTGCCATAACTCAAAGGAAATATTTCTGGCTGCGATCCTCATTTTTTGACCATGAAAATGGCAGGCTCTGTTTGTTTCTCGGGTGATAAACCCAGCCCGATGTTTTGTGTTTCTAATGTGTGCAAAGCAGCTTGCAATGCTCTGTGGATTTGAGCTAGCGCTTCTTGATGGGAATGGGGCTACCTAGGGGAAGCCTGGGCCCTCACACATCATTTAAAAAGCACATAGCAGATGTCCGTTATCTGCAGCCTACTCTCCTATGTTTCAGCATTTCCCTACAGAAAGCAGCTGCTGAATGTTATTTTGAAGTAACATGCATGGGTTAGGGAAGGGTAGATTTTTTTTTGGTAATATACAAGGAACTTCATGATGTGGGGTTAGAAAATCATTGAATTTTGTCGTCCTAAATGAGTTTGATCTCTGTCCAACAGAACCATTTCCCACAAAGTTGTTAAGTTCTGCTAAAGAAATGGTTCTCATATTCCACCCTGATCCTGAAAGCTTAACCATTTTCATTTATAGCCCTTCTATTTCATGTGTTTTTTTGTCAAATTTCAAAACACAGCTGAGTTATCACTGCCTGCATCAATTACAGTGATGATTTCTGTGGAACAATACTTCCCAGATCTGTTAAACCTCCCTGAAGTACATTTGCGAAATGCTTTTCAATGTTTATATAACCGGCTGGGTCATTAAAGAATTGAGAGAGGATTAAAATAAGAATGAGGGAAAAACACTTTCTCTGCACCTACAATTGCAATGGTGCTTTGACTGGGAAGCTCTTGAGCACTGTCTCAATTGGGCAATCTCCTCTCCGCGCATTATAAACAGCCTCTGGCTAAAATATCACTCCTATTGGTTTCATGGGCATGAGTTACATAGACCATCAATGGACGAGGAAGACCCCCATAAATTGGACAAAAGCAATGAAATGTGTCTGTATCAGGATACAGAAACCTGGAGAGGCTAGCACTCGGCTCCCTGCTTGTTTTCATACAGTATCAAGTACAAATTAAACTGTGGTGTATTTCTAGATGTGGAATCCTCTGGATAGTAAGGATTATTAGCTTTGGAGGATATGTCTACATTAAAAAATGGCAGCATAGGAAGAACACGTTGATGTTGATTAAACTGGAGTACAAGTATCCCCAGTCCCTGGCAGGATTACAGCAATCCTGCTGGAGTCCATGCTGCCACATCTTCACACTTCCTGCGATTTACACTAGCTAGATTAAATCTGCCATGGGACACGTTTGTAACCTGTGCCTCAAGCCCTCTATTTCCAGCTGCATAGAGATGCTGTGAATATTTCCAGCTGCATAGAGATGCTGTGAATGTAAAACAGGAGGAAACCTCTTACCAAAAGCAAATGCCTGTCCACCTCCACCACAGACTCTCTCCTTCCTGGCAGGGTTAAGGGTTTGTGTACCAAGGTGCGCGATGGCAACAGGTCACAGCAATTTATAGAGCTGCGTGAGCTGGCACTGCTGCCCCTCCCTTGCACTGCTCATGCAAAGGGTGGTCACTGCAGAGAGAGTGGCCTTTCCTGAATGTCAAGATTGTCTGTCAGATTAAATGTTGTCGGCGGAAAAAAACAACCTCCAGAGATTAAGGTTCTGGTATGCAGAAATTTGTCCTCTACATGCTCTTTTTAAGTGGCAGATTTGGATTACTGCATCTGTTAAAGGTAATATACAGGACTGGAAAGCAGACTTTATAGTCAGTTGAGTGCCTGTCTGGCTAGTGCAAGCACTGTATCACATGATCTCTTTCACCATAAGACTGCATGTTAAAACCAATGTTCTTGCCCCTCCCGTTCCCACCAAAAAAACTCATCAAATTTTCAAGTCCAATATTTTTTAAACCCAAGCAATCCAATTTAAAACTTGTACTCACTCATTCTTGGATGAACTCTGATTTTAGCCTAAATAATTTAGTGTATAACAATCAAGCTCCTTTCAGCCTTTGTATCTCAAGTTTCTTCTAGACTTTTAATCAAAAATGGGTTCTTCATTCTTTTGATAATCCCTGCAATTTTTCCATGTACTTCTTCCATTTAAAATTCTCTTTCTCCAAATAGCAAGGATCCTTCTCCACAAACATCCTTCTTCCTCTACAGAAACAGCTCTTGTTTATGCGTGCTAGGATGGTGTTTGCTACTCCTTACCCAGCATTTCAGCCTGCATGGGCTATCCCTCTCATTAAGAAGAAAAATAAACATTGAAATATATATACACACATATATGCCTTCATATTAGTGGCTCATAACCCTCCTACAAATCAGCAAGAGGAAACAAGTCCTCCTTCTCCTTAGCCATTTTAAAGGGAATCTATAGGAGAATTTCAGTCTATAGGAGAATTTCTTGCTATTAGTCCCAAAGATGGTGATCTTTCAGTTTGTAATTTCAGATTTCTTCCCATTTTATCAACCTAGCCTTCAGTGTTATTCATTTTTGTGTACGCTAGTACAGTTTTTCCCTACACTGAAAATGCTTGCAATTTGCAAGTTCTTTTATTTTTTTATCAGTGTGTTCCTAATATTTCTTCTCTGATCATTAGATCATTAGTGACTTTTATAAAGTTATATAAAATGGGGTCAAAGCTGATTCTTGAGGAACCTCATTTATAATCTCCTTTCAGCCATAAACCTTTCCTTTCAAAAGGTACATTTTGTGTTTGGCTGGAGACAGCTTCTCATCCTCACAATTTTCCGCTAATCCTCATCTCTTCCTGTTTTACTAATAATTCCCAGTTTGTTATCACAGACTTCACTAAAGTTAAGACAGATGGGATCAATCACATGTCCTTTGTCTAGAATGTAGGTTATCTTGTCAAACAAATGTATGAGGTTAATCTGGTGCAATCTACTTTCACTAAGCCCATGCTGTATTTTATGCTATTTTCATTTGACCTCCATGCCTTTAATTATCTTTTTCGTTAAAAGCTGTTCTGAAGCTTTGCATACCACTGAAGACAGAATTCAAGGACTGTGGTTATCCACATTTCTTCCCTCCCGCTGGCTAACCCTTTCCTAAAAACAGGTGCTGTATTTCCTAGTCATCTGTCTTATGGTACTTGGTAGATTTATCACAAAGTATTGCTAGACAATCAAGAAGTTACAGGTTATAGTAGTGCATTTCTAGTTTAAGCTCTTTATACATTTATCTTAGCATGTGCTGACAATTATTGGGAATTCTTGCACAAAAGAAAACAAACCACAGAAGTAAGACTTGCTTATACAGAAGCGTAGTGAGCAGAAGACCACAAGCAGGACAATTTTCATGGCACTTTGGTTGAGAAACGTGGGGGGAGAAATGTGGAAGTGGTCCCACAAATTAATGCACCTCAGCTAGGCCAGATCTTGCTTTGTTTTTAGCTATCTTAATAAGTGGAATTACCTGACTGCCCAACCACAGGGGTATTTAAACCAACGTAAGCTTCCATCCATGCAAGGTAGATTGCATCAGCAGGCTCAGAAGGGAAATGCACAAATTCATGGATGTTTTGTTAGGTCCATAAGCTGATGCTGATGGAAATAGTCAGGATGTACCCCCTAAGGCCTTCAGTTCAGGTGTTCTGGAAGCTGCAGGAGTATGAGGAGAATAAATAGCTAAATAGTTACTTCTCTTGCTGCTATCAGAGAGTACTGGGAAAGAAGGTCTGACTCAAAAGGGCTTTCCCCATGCTCTTGGTGTTGCAGGTGCCCCTGATAACATGGGATTTGGTGCTATAAGCAGACTGCTGAATGGAAAAAGGCTGTCTTTCAAGAGTCCACAGTCATCTTCCAGGGGAGTCATTCCTATTCCAATAGGAACTCCTGCATATTACCCAGTCCCCTACCAACCTGTCTTTCTTGACTTGTTCCCAGCTAAGACTGTGTATTTGATTCTGGCTGGAGATCAGAGCTACTCCTTAACCAGCTTTTCAGCCTGCATGGGCTATCCCTCTCATTAAGAAGAAAAATAAACATTGAGATATATATACACACACACATGCACACGTAAAAATGTCTAGAAGTCTGTTTATTCAAATTAAATATTTCTGAGTGACTTTGGTTAAGGGTATGTATAAAGGCGGTTATTTATTTGATTGAAATCCTCATTAACTTCTTATAAGCCCTCCCGCTTAATAACTCCCTCACCTTACAAATTCCATTAGCTTTCTGTGTTTTGGGTAGTGTGGAATGTTTGCAGGGACAGAGAAATTACAGGTCATTTTCTATTTCCTTTCAATTTGATTTTACCTAAGGGGGAATATACCATTATGCGGCCAAGTAAAATGATAAAACTGTACCATGCAAGACTTTTTCAGGATAACAAGATACTTTGTTTCTCACTTTTGTTTGACCTCACTATTGGCCTTTTCCAGTTTGTCCTTTAAAAATATCTGTACATATGAATGCAGAGGGCGGATGCAGTATCTGTTACGAGACAGCTCACTGTAAGGTTCTCCAGGGATTTCAGCTTTCCACACAGAAACGTTTCTGAACATGGTGGTGCTGGAAGTGAAACTGAGAGAATTTGGACATGCTGGTGCAATTAAATGGCAAGATTGTAGAGTAACGGACCACATTTGTCCTCCTATGTAAATAAATAAATAAAAAACAACAACAAAAAATGAAAAAAAAAACAAAACAAAATGAAAAAAAAACCCAACCAAAATAAAAACATAAAAACAACCAAACAAAAATAAATAACCCCCCCAAAAACATTCCCAAGTATTTGGGTTTGGGAGGGCATGCATCCTTTAAGGAAAAGGAAAAGGAAACCAAACTAAGTAAGGAGAGAGAAGAATATCTTTGAAGTTGTAACTCAGAATAAGTGTAAAAACAGAACGGGAATTCTAGTAGAGCTAGATAAATAAGATTTGTATCCAATTTAAATAACCCAGAATGTTAAATACCAGCTATGACATTCCCAGTGGTAAGAAGCTGAGGAATGCAAATGTACTAAATTGAGCAAAATGGTAAGAGACATTTATACCACTCTCACATGGAACAAGTAAACATCTGCTTTTCCAGGAAGAAGGTGGCTTTCAGTGGAATGTCTTACTGAGATGTGTGCTCCTGCACAGATGGGAACTTGCAGCAGTCACTCAGTTCTTTCCAGGCTTCACTGGCAGCCTAATGCGCTGAGAGAAAAGAGGCAAGAGCCAGCGCACCCCTCTCCAGAAGACAATAGTTGTAAATATTTGTCTTTT
The DNA here is from genome assembly GCA_013396935.1 of Baryphthengus martii. Classification (NCBI taxonomy): domain Eukaryota; kingdom Metazoa; phylum Chordata; class Aves; order Coraciiformes; family Momotidae; genus Baryphthengus; species Baryphthengus martii. Next base: position 50,457 of record VWZK01008085.1, read on the forward strand.
TAAAGTTAGTTATCTCACGAGGCTCAGAGTACGGAAAACTTGCAAAGAGATTTGGGAAAGAGGAGTGCTTTTAGCTCAGCTGATGACTAAATCCTGCCTTTGCCATCAAAAAAAACATACAACAAAGTGGCCCTGCTCTGTTTTGCAAGTGGTGACCTAGAACTACATGCCTCTCCGTCCTTTATTCAAGTGCTCAGGCTAACAAAGCCTGCAAAGTACCAGGCTCGTGAAATTCAGAGAATCATATTCCTAAGAGTATTTGTTAGTTACATACAGTATCTCTTTTTAAATAAAGTACTTATAAGACACTTTCTTCACCCCTTTGTAGTTACAAAATGTCCCAAACATCTTTAATACAAATTAAGAAGAAGACCTTGTAGTTTAAGATCAAAACATACATATAAATGAGATGAGTATTTTACAAAAGCAACTCCAAACTGCCTGGCTTCACTATATTGTAAATTGCAGTATATGTTACTTCAGTGCCGTGTTAAAATGATGAAAGGCTTAGAAGATCAGAACATAGTAATTGATATGAAATTCAGTTTATCTGCCTTAGAATATGTGATGAAAAGATTTGTGTGTGTACAACTTATGATTTATCTTTGAAATTGGAGGCTCTCCTATACATATCAAAGTTACATGACAGACTGGTTTGAATGCAATATTCTATTGGTCCAGGTCTTCTATGTCTATGTTGAATTAGACTGCAAAAAGTGGTGTGGGTGCATAAGTCTGACATTAAGATAGGTTTGCTTCAGTTCTTCCTGGGAAACAGTCTTCCCATTTTACCTTCTACCTCCCTGAGAAATCAGTTAGTAGATCCCTAAGAATGCTGCTAAATAATACGGACTCCTAGTAGGGATCTGTTCCCAGTCAGTCTTTGAGGAGGGGACTTAAAACAAGATGGTAGTGATGTTGTTCTAGGGGCTTTTTCTCCTTTTATACCAGAGGCAAGATGATTTTTTTTGGTGGTAGTGAAGCAGACAGGAATATAAATATTTTGTAAGTACCCCGAAAAGAGAAGTGAGCCAGGGGAGTAGTATTCACTAGTCTCCTGGTGGTCTATATTCTTGCATGAAGCAAATTGTTGCAATGGTCTTTTTACAGCCCCTTTGCACCCTTTTCAAACTCTGCACTCCACCTCTACCTTTAAAGAATTAGATTCTAGTTCATAATATTCACGCAACCACAGATCTGGGAAAGAGAGACTTTGCACGTTAGCACTGGGCCAGAGGAAGGGAAGGGGAACACATACAGTGGATAACACTGTTCCTTACTGAAGCCACAGTGCTCATTGCTACGGTGCTCTCTTCATCAGAGACAGTTCAGTCACATCTGTGATGCAAAGCCTTGCTCAAATCCTCAGGATTTGAAGGTGGTTTTCCAGGACTTTCTAACTTTCCATCTGCAGTTTTATCTATAGAATCAGTTGGCCCCTGATGGTCAAATTTCCCTCCATTCAGAGTATGGGAAAAGGGACACATACCTGCATCAGAGTGTAGCATAGAGCATCAGGAGCAGATCTCTAGAGTCAGATAGCTGCTCCCAGGTGTCCAAGGTCTGCAATACATGTGTGTTGGTGACTTTAACTTCAGACTAGCCTGTCGACCCAATGTGCATTCATAGCTAGACCATGTCAGGTGCACCTCAGGGGTGCAAATTTTGGTTTGGCCTCATCTGAAGGGAATCCAATTTGCAGCAGAGAGACCTCTGCAATGTGAACTCAAATGCAAGAAAAGGGAAATTTTAGGAAAGTAACTTCACTTTCCTGAGCTGAACCAAAAACTATCACCAAGTCCTCGTTGAGCAGAAAGCCTAGTGCCCATTCTGCTTTTCTCTGGAGGGTATGCATGTTCTTTGAACTGTGCAGTATAGCCAGAACACTTCAGGAGAAGTGGGGAGTGGAGTAGAGGCAAAGTACTACTAATTAAATTATTTTCACAAATTAAACACAAGAATAAGCTACTATATTTAAACCTAGACTATTATTTTTCTTCCTGTTAGGAGTCTAGAATGAACTCTTCCAAAATATTGGGATTTCTGACTGACTTGTCACTCTCCCTCAGCCATCTTTAAAAAGGGTCAAAATGTAAATGTAATATCCTGTATGTATAATGAAGTTTTCCTCTAGCAGCTAATTCATTGATAGGAAGAGTCTACTGCCTAGTTACAGCTAAAAGAAGATTATTCTGAACTTTCAAGGTGGATATATATGCATTTTGGTGCCAAAGACCCTGAATTTGATTCTCAGTGTTTGTAACTCTGTGTCCTGGTTTCACTGAGATAGAATCATAGGCCAGCCGTGGCCTGCAGGCCATTAGGAGCGTGGAGTCAGCCAGAGCAGCTGACCTGAGTTGGCTTACAGGTGTATCCCAGACCATAAACTCCATGCTTACTATAAAGTGGGAAATTTGCTGAGGACAGGGGCTCTTTGTGCTCCTCATCTTCCTTCTCCTCCTGCTTCTCTCCATACCTGGGAGGGGGGCTCATTTGCAATTCTGCTCCCAAGGACTATTTTCCTGTTTGTTGTGACCCCTGCACATTTGCTGGGCTAAGTATAACTTTGTATGCTCTGCATCTGCATTGGTATTTATTAGTTCTACTGTTTCATTCAATTCACTTCCATTTCAGCCTATAGATCTTCTCTCCTTTATTTACGGTCCCCCTTCTCAACTGGGGAGGGGTCATCGGATGATAGAGCAAGTGCTATAGTTTAGCCCCAAATATGGGCTAAAAGTAGACATGCTACAAGAGTGCAAGTTGCAAAGTCAAATTTTCTTCTGTATAATCTGGTGCCACTGTAGTGATTGACACCAGCTGAGGATGAGTGTCATAGGCTGGTATCATGTCTCGGCAGAAACAGGGGTGTGAAGCTAACCTCTGAGGCAATGTTTGGGAGCAGCTGCTTTCACAGTTCATCTAGCTGTGCTGTCATTTTGACTTGCAGCTTTCTGGGGAAGAGATCTGCAGTGATTATGAATTGTGGTCAGGCAGGTAGCAAAGTACTCAGCTACTCTTTGCACTTACGTTCTGGCATCTTTGAGGAAGCTATGTGGACCACGAGGCTATGACTAGGAAGTAGAGGAAATGTAGGGGGCTAGCTTTGGAGATCTCAGTATGTTCAGTCATACGCATTAGTACAGTAGACAAACTGAATGGCAGCAGCCTAATATTCAGTACCAGTTTGCCTCCCAAACCAAGCAGTTCAACAATTTTAGGATTTTAGAAAGATGCTTACAACAGAAACTTTTTTGAGAGCTGAAGAGATCATTGAAGAAACATCTTTGGTGGGTACCAGCTAATGCAGTACCACTGAATTAAGCAGAAATATCTCTGCGTATCATCAAGGGTGTTAGTCCTTCTATCAGCTGAAGTAAATGCCCCAAATGTAGCTGGAAATGTACCACTTCACATCAAATCATTCTTTAGGTGTTCATACTTTGCTTTCTACTGTAGTATTTTACCCAATAGATCCAAATAGACTTAAGTGTCTTCTAGAAACAGAGGTTTTGGTTTTTAGTCTTAAATCATGAAGATCTCTCTTCTTCTTCTCTAACCCACAAATGACAGGATTTTCTCCCTCCCACTTTTCTCTTTTGTGTCATCTTAGCACATTAGACAGAATCTCTGTGCCGTGCAGCCCCTCTAGCACAGTTAGGTGGCTTACCTCTCTCTAAAACCTCTTTTTCAGCAGGCTTCAGATTGACAAGGTCACATCTTTGATTTAATAAGGACTCCACAGTACATCTGGGAAACTTGGGGCTAGTATCAATCCTAGCTTGCCTTCAAAATTAATTGAAAAAGCTCTTCACCAGTAGCTTGATGACTACCTCAGAACACACAGACTAAATTAAAAGAGCCTAGTTTTCATTCTGAACAATCTCTGCCTATAGCTCCCATAAAATTTATGGACAGTCTCAAAAAACGTAGTTCTCTTGAACCAACATTCACGTGTCCCTCGATATAGTTTTAGCACATCTCTCTCTCTCAAAGTATGTTTACATTCAGATATTTGCCGACACACTGATGACAGTCTTTCCACACACGCATGGGCCAGTAATAGTTTTTGATAAAGTATTATTGAAGGGTACACTAAAAATTGCTCAGTGGCCAGAAAGCAGTCACCTTACTTAAGTCTATGTGAAACATAAGTAGACAGATAGAGACTTCTGGAGATGATAAATAACCTGTTTGGATCATTTTTAAAAGACTCACTAAGCAATGGTGGCTTTTCATGAATGCTAATGGTGCTAAAATCCAAAATGTCATCTGAATAAAATATTGTATATGGCCATTCTATTAGAACAACTACTGCCTTTAAGGAAGCTGCATGCCTAATGGATCTAATTGCTCAAGGAGCATTAGAAAATTCCATTTTTTTGTAAAATATATTAGATCATGTTCAAGCAAAAATAGTTCAGTTAATATTCTATTTTCAATTCTAGAGATGAAATCTGAGGCGAGCATTGAAGTGGTCTGCTGAAATTGTAAATAGTGTGCATGTGGGGAAAAGACAGAAAGTTTGTGCTAAATAGTACTTCTAAAATATTACAAAAATAATATCCTGGGCATAACTGTATTCCATTAGAGTGGCTAGGTGTCTAGCAACAAAGCTGAACAAATGTATACATACTGAAAAAAGAGTATCTTGATGGAAAGGACTCTTGTCATTTAGCTCAATCTGTCTGTGCACAGATTTTGCTAGTGGACATAATGGGAGATGCTGAAGCTGGAACAAATTAAACTAGTTTATGAGGAATGCATTTGCAGGAACTGGGAGCAAGGTGCTTAGCTTTCTGGAAGGTCCTGATGCTCCTTTCAGCAAGAACAGCTGAATACATGTTCATAAGAGAGAATTATGTGAAAACCACTGAATAAAAGAATGATGCTTTGATAGTTTGATGCCCACTGGAAAAACAGTAAGACAGGATTGAGAGTAGGTGGAAGTGTAGATTTGTGAATTGTTTTTGAAGATTTTTTTGAGGTATTACTTTCACCTTCCTCCAAAGCATGAACTAAACCTGATGGTGTTCAACATTCCTAAGAAAAATGGGCCCATGATGTTTCATTTTGGAGTCTGAAAAATGGAAGCAGTCCTAAAACAGCTGACGTGGCATAAAATGCCACCTACTATGGCACGAGGCTATTTTAACACATATAACTTGAAATACGTACAAAGGCAAAGCTGTGACCCATGTGTGTGCAGGTAAAGTGGCAGCTCAACACTGGACTAAATTCCTGTACATATGCTGCACGTGTTGCCAAGCGCATGATATACACTGTAGGAGGAGCACACCGCTCTCTATAGTAGGTTACAGGTATCAGTTGCCAGTCAGTGGCCAGTCAACCTGTCGGTAGCTTTAACACCGACAGGGAATGAGGCTGTGATTCAACGCTTCGTGTGAAGTGTAAGGACTTCACATTGCAGCCCTAAACAATGGTCACGTGTGCTCAGGTGGGAAGCAAGGTAAGGTGTTAATTATGTCCCCAGCATGTGAAGCACTCATGACCATTGTGGATGACAGGCTGAGGCTACATTTCCTGCAAACTGGGGTTTGCTGTGAGGACCAGCTCTAGGGGTCCCAGTTCTGCAGCGCAGCTGGAGGAGAAGTGGTGGATTGGGAAGGGACTCCCCTGGGGTCAGTGTTGAATCCTTCAGCCATCGCTTTAAGCAGATGAGTAACACTGTTCATTTCAATGCTTGCAAGTTTAAAGCCACGTATGTGCTTAATACTGAATTTAATTAGGGGCTTAAAAGTGCAGCTGTCTGTCTGGTGCTTATTTGTGTACATCGAGCATCTTTCTTAGCTGTTTAACTTGTGGACCCTGTGGCACACCAGCCTCAACAGCTTGGTGATACTTTGAGGGGCTATGAAAAGGAAGTGTCTCAGCTTGAACATACATTCCCCTGGAACACACAAATACATACCAATGTGGAAAAACATATCACTGCTTTTCAGGCATTAGTTCTTCAATACTAAGACTCTGAATTCTTGTAAATTGCTTCAAATTTGGATGCAAGGGAGCAAAATGCTTAAAAACACTGATTTTGTTTCCTTTGAGAGGGGCCTTTGTGTCTGTGCTTAGCAGAGAGATGGTGCCCTCAATAAAACGTGATATATTTCCTCTCATGATTATACAGTGTATTTCTTCCTCGGGGCTTTTCTGCTTATGCTTGAAAAATCATTTTGCCTACCACTGCCATGAGTAACCTCAGGATCAAAAGGAAATGCAAAACTGAAGCACAGCTTCCTGCTGAACATTAGCCTCTTTTCATGTAATTACAATTTTCTTATCACTGGATGGTACAAGACAGAGAGGATCAAATCAGTGAAGTCCCTACCTACTTTTTCTGAGGTAGAACAGAGAAAACGGGAAAAAAATCCTGAAGCCCTGTCAAAAGCAAAAAGACAGCAGAATCTAGGCTGAATCGAGCTGCAAATGCCATTGACATAATATTTTTGCATCCATCACAGAAACTTAGCATATCGTACAGTGTTTCAAAGGTACTGGCTGTTGCTTCAGGGAGCTCTGGAAATATTTCTCTTCTTTTCTCCGTGGGACATCCACAGTTACCCATAGCTAGCTTCATAGCTGTAAGTTGCTTTTTTTCTATTTCTGGCCAGGAGCTGGAGACAAACAGGCAAACATGAGACTGAATGGTCCTCAGAGCAATGCTGTGATTGTGCCAAGTGCAGAGCCCTGTGCTTTGGTAACATGGGAATTCAGCCAAATGGCAGGGCTCCGGAAAGTAGCGGTCTTGATATCTCTGCTTTAAAGTGATGGCAAGAGCAACAACTCAAGAAGGTAAAAGAAGAGTTGAGGTCAAATATAGGGTATTTTATGCAGAATTCCAAACAGCTGCGTTTTGGCGTTTTCCCCAGATATTTAGGACTCTCCATCTAGATTTTGTTTTATACAAATGGCTGGGGAACTGATCTTCTTGAAAGCAGGAGATCTTCTGGATTCATTCAGTGTTTGTCCTCTGTTTCTCATGTGACCAATCCCACACCCAGAAGATCAAATAACACATTTTCAAAGCAAATAGGTTGCTGATGTTTCAAAGACTGGATAAGTTTTTGGAAATGCCTTCACATAAGATATACAATCACAATGTTTGGATTGGTTCACAAAGTATTTGCAAGCAGGAGGAACAAAAAGGGATGAATATAACTACATATTTATTTTCAAAATAAATGAAATAAATAATTTGACCAGCTCTGCTTCTCAACATAAGAGCTCAATGGAAATGAAAGAGGACTCTGTAGTTCTCATTTCTGAATTACAGCAATTTTTTTTAGTTTAACTGTGAAAGGAAAATGTGAACGCTTAGATGTTTTTTGACCGGCAACTGATGAATGTGCTCTTTAGAATGCAAATAGGGGTTTTTTTCAAACAACCAGAAATATGTAAAATGTAAATAGACTTTTTTTGTAAATTGATTAGACTCCGACTTGGTCTCATAGGGTGTGGGAAGACAATTAAATTAATGTAGTAATTGGATTCCCCCCACCACGCACACACCTCAGAGCTCACATAAGACCTATTTTATAGTGATATCTTTTGAAACTATAAAGACAAGAGAGCAATCGTATTTGCTTATTAAGTAGTTGATGATGAATTGAAAGATCAGGCAGGCAGCAATAAAAGTTTACAAAAAATGCACATCTTATTTGTCAGTTACCTGTGAAAGTAAATGTTTTAAAAATAATTTTGTTTTAAAAAGTACCTTTATCACAAATAGAGCCTGGAATAAAGGTCAGCTACAGACTAAGTCACCTGAAAAGATTTAGATATTTGATAATTCTCTAGCATGTCTTGTCAAGCAGCCATTGATTGTGAGCATTAGCTAGAGGTATATAAACATTATAAATATTGTATGCAGAAGACTAGCTGCACTTAGATTGATGATTAATAGGTCTGCTGTTGGTAATCTATGGTATCTCTTTTGCATGAAGAAAGCAATTAGAAACACATTTCCGAACATCCCAGACAGACCTTTGATGATACACAGTATGAAATTGAAATCTTGAAGTACCTGCATGCAAGAGCCTAAATTAAAAGTACAGATACAGCCCTAGCATTCCCTGTTGTAGTTATTAGGGAACTATCAAAGTTCTTAGGCTGAAAATGCAATTTAGTTTTCTCTTATCTTCCTGCATGATGCCTAAAAGTATTTTTCTTTTCTTTTTTCTCTTTTCTTTTTCTCTTTTTCTCTTTCACTTTCTCTTTCATTTTATCTTCTTCTTTCTTTTTTTCCTCCTTCTCCTTCTCTCATTTAATTTTAATTTGTAATCCTCTTTAAAAAAAAAATACAACAAAATCTATAGCATCTGTCTAGTATTAGTAATCAACAATGCAATTATAAACTATTATTATATGAAACTAATAAGAATAACATCAGTTAGGAAATTAAGCAGAGATTAAAGCAGCACCCTTTAAAGGGGTGAAACTCATCACTGAGTAGCATTTTCCCCATGTCTTTACTGGTGTCGTCTGTGGCACCAGGCAGCTTTCCCTAGCTCATCCTGGCAGTGGATGGGAAGCAAAGGTACTTCATCTGGAGGCATGAAGTTTACCACGCAGAAGTCCAAACTCATGGGGTAGTTGCAGGGCTGGGAGAGATGGAAGGTCTCCAGATGTGAAGGTACTTTGACAGAGAAGGTTAAACCTGCCAAGGACTCATGTGGCTTGGTAAGTAACATGGAGTTAAGTAACGCAGAGGTAAGTAGTGTGGAGTTGAAGTTAGGGGATAATTTTCTTGTTCAGAAGCCTTCTCAATCATCTGGTTTTCTAAGTCAGTGAAGATCGGTGGATTATTGTCAGTGAGTATGTCAGTCAGCCATCCTCTCCCTCTCAAGCTGTCACCTCTTGCTTAATTTCAGTTGAATTTGTCAGATCGGTAGAGACAACAAAGGCACACAAGATGCACGGTCTAGGGGTCACACGGAGCCCACGGGACCCTCGGGTTCCCCAGCCAGCAAGCAGCTCATGAGGTTCACATGGGACATATATGTACTCATCCTCCTACGCAATCTCCCTGGGAGGTGGGGATAGGGGAGAGCTGAGAGTAGCATGGTGGGAGCTCAGGCAGTGCTGAAGGACTATAAAAAACAGAGGTGTTTGTGGTGGAGGGCATCAGAGAGTGAGGAAGATGATGGTATTGGGAATACACATCTGAAGTAAACAAGGTCTGGTTATTCTTTCATGCCTAGAGCTTCCTGACTTTAAGAGAATTACTTGCTATCCTATGTTACTCTGCACTGCTTTTTATTTTGGGAAACAGGTGTGTAGGGTTTTTTCATTATTTTAAATTTCTGTTTGTGTATCTGTAATTTTGTAGAAGAAATTATAAATGCACTGTAATGGCATACTCAGAGATAGCATTTGGTATTACGATTTTACCTGAGGGAGAATAATTATTAATGTGATTTTTAAAATTTTTTTAAATTTTTAAATATAGAGAGTTAACCCCTTCATAACTCTCCTAATGAAGTTTTGGGAAGCAAAATGTAACTAATTGTGAGTTTCTCCACTTAATTCATTAGAGAATAATAGAGCACTTGATTAAACCATAATTTTACATTAAACCTCAGATTTGGAATCCTTTTCAAAGTAAAAAGGAAAAATCCCTTCTTCCTTCCTGCAATTTCTCCTACTGATTCTCAGGCAAGAGGAGACTTTTTGAATCTTTGTAGGGTTTGGCTGTAAAGACTCCATACGCTGCCGATAAGGAGTCTTTCTTTGCTTTGTCTTGATACCTTTAAAACACAGCAACATTTGAACTCAAAAAGTCTCGAAACTTGGCTGAAGACCTGAATTCAACCTTAAAGAACAAGATAATTCATGTCCAGTTTAAAGTCATATCCTTAATCTATTGTACCTACAAATTGAAAGGGTCACCAAACCACCGGCAGATCTCTCATAGCTCAGTAGGTGCCACAAGCCCTCAATGAAAACAGTAGGTGAAAGTCTGATGTTAGATACAGAGAGAGGTTCAAACTTGCCTCTGAATTTCCTTACTTTTGTGCATGCAAGGTCAGAACCTTAATGTTATCGGAATATATCGTGTTTTGTGATTTAAAAAAGCAATGTTAGAGGCTAAAGATCTGCCTACTGAGCAAGTTATTTTTAAAATGTCCTTCAACTTTACGAGAATCTTGAGGATAGAGTAACTTTTTTATATGAGTAAAATCATCAGGGAGAGTGTTGGTCAGATGATGATAAAACTTATGATAGCAGCTATTCATCCATTTTAATTTTGCTGATGTTAGCAACTGGTGAGTTTCCTATACAGTTGCATGTAAATTAAACCTTGCACATATTGTTCAGCAACTACTCAGAGCCAGAGTCTACAGAACCCTGCTTCACTGAAACACTCCTGGTCAGCAAAGCCTGGTAGAAATATCTATGTGACATGGCTGTTGGGCCTTTCTAGAGCCTCCAAAAGAAAATGTTACCTCCTTTTCCCCTTCCACAGCTAGTATAAAAAAAATCATATCAAGTACCAATTTTCCTTAATTTAACATAGGATTTAAAACACACCTGATTATTAATGCCATCCAGTTAGGCCCTTAAAGACTTAGAATTAAACCCAAGCTGGTACATGCCAATCTGTACTCTTTGGTGCCATCCTGCAGGTCATTAGTGCTAAACAGAGATCAGAATCTGAATCTGTAGTTCCTATGTAATGTATGCTTCAGTATTTTGTTGTGGTTTACAATGCACTGAAGGATAATAGGAGTTGTAGGGGAGAAGGGGACAAAGGTGCTATCTTTCAACTTATGCTGTGTTGAAAACTGCCTAAACTCCTGCCCATGAAACTGTGGCACATGATCAGACATTACTTTTCCAGGTGGGAGAAGCGGGAATTTTCCTAGCTAATTTTAGCCATCTGAAAATGAAGCATCTGATCAAAGGTAAATGTTTAGACTCTGTTCGTATTCAATAGAGATACAATGAAGATCAATTCATAGAATCATAGAATCATCAGGTTTGGAAGGGACTTCAAAGACCATCGAGTTCCAATGCCCCTGCCATGGGCAGAGACACCTCCAACTAGGTGAGGTTGCCCAGACCCCCATCTAACCTGGCGTCAAAAACTTCCAGGGATGGGGCTTCCACGACCTCGCTGGACAACCTGTTCCAGTGTATCACCACCCTCATGGTGAAGAATTTCTTCCTAATGTCCAATCTAAAGCTACCCTCCTCTAGTTTGAATCCATTCCCCCTTGTCCTATCACTACACGACATCCTAAAAAGCCCCTCCCCAGCTTTCTTGTAGGCCCCCTTCAGCTACTGGAAGACCACAATAAGGTCTCCTCACAGCCTTCTCTTCTCCATACTGAATAACCCCAGCTCTCTCAGCCTGNATTTGGATGTAGCCGTCAAGCCAATTCTTTACCACTGAGTGGTCCATCCATCGAACCCACGTTTTACCAGCTTGGAAACCAGTGTGTTGTGCACGACAGTGTCAAAAGCTTTGCTCAGGTCCAGGTAGGTAAATGATGTCAGTTGCTCTTCCCTTGCCCATTGATGTGACCTTTCCAGAGACCAATTAATTCTACTACGTTACATAAATATCCCAGAATGACATGAAAACGATGAATCCTCTCAAAGTACCTTATTTTCTTCATTTACTGGAGAGGGAACCTAAATAACTAGTTTAGACCAGGTACTCACTTTTAGTTAGCTAAAATTAAATTAATCCCTCTACTGGGTCTAATGAAAATAAGGTTTGACAAGAAACTTTATTTGTAGAATCTTTTAGAGAACCTGGATTGGAAATGAGAATAGGACAGTTCTTTTCCTATTTTTCAAGCATCCACATACCTGTGTCCACTTTGCTCCGGAACATCAGTTATTCCCTTGCTTACCATGAAGGGCTCAATTGGTTGACCTTGCAAAATATCTTTCTCCGTGTCTGTCTTCTCTGAAGGTCAGCATCTCCATTATTTCAGTCTGACTTTTTGATCAGAACATGATGATAATATTGGTTTGGTATTTTTTCTCTAGGTACTTTCTGCTTTAGAAGATGACCTGGAAGTTCAACCTCCTTTTGAAACTGAACTGAAAAAAACCCAGAAATGGCCAGCTTGTATTCGCTGCAGGTTTATACTCATGTCCTTAAATTTTTGTCTAAGGTGAAGTGTCTATGCCTGTAACTATTACATTGTTTTTCAAGTTTGCATGACTTTTATAACTCATATAATGTGGACAGAAAAAAAATCATCTTCCTGTTTTAGGGAATTAGACTGTTTGCCAAGACCATTTTGACACAGACATTAAATTGTTTATAGTTGTTTCAGCTCATCTGGGTTTTATGTAATTAATTAATATTTCACATATGTGGACAAAGTCCCAGTCACCTTCTATACTGGAGTGTAGATCTGCTCTTCAACCTGTGAGATGTAAATCAGTGGTCTCTAGCTTCGACCTCATTTTTTTTGGACTGTGACAATTCCTTGCTTGAAAGCATTTGTGAGAAACTTATTTATGTGTTCCCAGGCTTATGGGACTTGAGATTTACTACTTAATGAGAGTATTGTGTGGAGTTCTTTGTGCTAAGTTTCTGAATTCTTACCCTGAATCATTCATTCTGTTCTGTTTCTGTCATTTTTACATTCTCTGTAGTGGCTTTAGCATCAAACACTTTGGACATTCCCCAGCATCAACCTGAAGTAAATAAACATCTTTGTTTGATATATGGTCTTTTTTCTTTACTTTTTCTTCTTATTATTATTTCAAGTTATGAGTTAAACCCAAGCTTCTAGTAATCAGTTTCTCTGGGTATTTTCTCCCAGTTGTAATCACCATCTGGTCTCTTATCACAAGCTCAATTACCATGATTGCTAACTGCAATTGCGAGATTAGCTCTTTAACCTTAAATCAGTCACAAACTCTTCTGGATTTTCACCTTCTGTTTGTTTAAAACTTCTCTCTGAACTATTTCACTTTTATGAGCAGTAACATCCTTCTCAAATTAGCCTCATTTGCCTGAATTAACTGAAGACTATTACAATTTTCTTTTTAGAACCAGCTATTATCATAATTTTTTCTTCTAGCTGTTGTCTTTTTGACTGATGCACTCCGTTTGCAAGTAGAGAGGGAGTAGCAAATTAATACATTCCTATAACTCAGGAGAATATCTAATGGGTTTTTAGCAAGCGCAGGCCAAAACTGTCCCTATGTTGTTTAGAGTGGCCTTAGGACACATGGGCAGTCGCTGAGAGCCGTATTGAAGCACAGTCTCCCCACAGTCTTGTAGCCTTTCCTCTGACGATTGAATATGATTTTTCATGGTGCAAGAAGAGGTAGCTCTTAGCCAGTCATCTTCACTGTTACATTCATGACAACTAACATTACTTTTTCCTCCATTAGATAACTGGGGAAGAGTCATGTTGCCAGGAGGGTTTGTAAAACAGGCAGAAGCCCCTAAAACCACTGCCTAAAATCCAAATATGAAACTAAACATCTGGCTTCAACCATTGGCTACACTGTATGTATACATATTTCCTCTGTTTTACCACCTTAAGAGACCTGCTTTTATCTGTCCTTTTTTTTAATTGGCCTTGGTCTCTTAACCTCTCTTCTTGGCCATCCAGTAACTCATCAGTGCAATTATCCTCTGCCTCACTCTGCTAATTGCTAATATCGTCCAGCTGATTTCCTCAAAAATACCCAAGAAACCTGCAAAGGGAAAAAATAAAATAAAAAGCAAAGACCACAGGGACAATGAGGTAGAAAAAGTGAGACTACCAAAAGACAAGACAGGATATATGTCACCACCTGATCATCGATGTCTCTGTGTGTAATATGTAATTCCTTTCTACAAGTGATGGAGCAGTCTAGCAGAAAGCAAGCAGAGAACTGAAAGCTTTACCTGTGTTGGGATGGGCTCAAAATCCCAGTGAAGGATTTATCACTACTTTTAACAACTTTAAGTGATATAGTAGCACAAAGGTTTCTCCCTAAAAAAGTCTTCTTTGCAATGGCATGCATTTCCTTTCTATGAGATAAAAAGTATGAGATGTATTGTGAAACATCACATACATCTTGGAGATAAAGTATTCCATTTAGTGCTCCATGAAACTGAACTCTCACACTTTGAGGGCCTTAGACATGCAAGCTGGAGGCAGGGGTAAGATTTATCATTACACCGATGACTGCACAATTGTTTTAATTTTCCTTGAAAGTAATAATTACAGTGAAGATAACCAGCCAAACCCTTTCAAGACCAATTAGGTGAAAATACCCAGAGGGGATTAATTCAGCTGGCATAGAACTATCAACCAAAACCAAAATATCATAGAAGATGTCTCTGGAAAACACAACTGTTGTTTATTTGCTTAATTCATGTGCATTCTCTTCTCAAAATTCTTCAGTAGTAGTTATATTTGAAACACTTGTATTGCTTTTTACTTGTTTCCTCTACATCTGTTTCTTCCATGGAAGTGACAATATTTTCTTTGTCAAGCTTCAAGCAAAGTAGTGAAGTATCTGCTGGGAGAAAAGTTACCTCATGGAGCACCAATTCTTTCAAGAATAGACACAGGTTTTCTATTTTCTGTAGCTGATTTGTTATCCTTCTTGCTCACGAAATTTTAATATAGATGGAACAAATTCTGCAATAATTCAGAACAGATATCAAACAGATTGTCAAGTTTCCACATTAACCCTCCATCCCAATCCCTCCTCCAGGTTTGACATCACATTGTTATCTTGCATCTCTCTGTCCTTCTCCTCCTTCCTTACCTCTCAAAGATAGTAAGGTGGTATGTCTCCAGAAGCAGCATTTAAGGTCTAGACCTCCTGGAGAGGGGTCCAATCGGTAGTGCCATCTGGTTTGTGGGCCTGATGCAAAGCATTGAGCATGATGATTCAGTGCTTAGTAAGTTCAATGGAAGATATAGAAAGACAAGAGCATGCATGGGTTGCTATTTTGGGACACCAGGGCAAATTTCCTGTCTTGGATTTCTACTCAGATTTAAATGGAAATTCAATGCATAAACGCCTTATAGGGTGAAATAAATGGGAAATGCACTCTCAGTAATTTGATTGCACCCTCAGCAAATTTGCAAACACTACCAGGTTGGGTGGGGGTGTTTAATCTGCTTGCGGGTAGGAAGGTTCTACAGAGGGATCTGGACAGGCTGGATAGATGGGCCAAGGCCAACAGTATGAGGTTCAACAAGGCTAAGTGCCAGGTCTTTCACTTGGGTCAAACAACCCCAAGCAATATTACAGGCTTGGGGAAGAGTGGCTGGAAAGATGCCTGGTGGAAAAGGAACTGGGGGTATTGGTTAATAGCTGTCTGAATATGAGGCAGCAGTGTGCCCAGGTGGCCAAAAAGGCCAATGACATCCTGGCTTGTATCAGAAATAATGTGGCCAGCAGGACTAGGGAAGAGATCATCCGGGTGTACTCAGCACTGGTGAGGTTCCACCTTGAACACTGTGTTCGCTTTTGGGCCCCTCACTACAAGAAGGACATTTTGGTGCTGGAGCACATCCAAAGAAAGGAAACAAAACTGATGAAGGGCCTAGAGAACAAGTCTTATGAGGAGCAGCTGAGGCAACTGGATTTGATTTACCTGGAAAAAAAAAGGCTGAGGAGAGGCCTCATTGCTCTCCACAACTACCTGGTGGTAGTGAGGTGGGGATCAATCTCTTCTCCCAAGTAATAAACAATAGGACATGAGGAAATGGCCTTAAGTTGTGCCAGGGGAGGTTTAGATTGGACATTAGGAAACATTTTTTCTCAGAAAGGGTTGTAAAGCACTGGAACAGGCTGCCCAGAGAAGTGGTGGAGTCACCATTCCTGGGGGAAAAGGCATGTAGATGTGGCACTTAGTGACATGTTTTAGTGGTGAACTTGGCAGTGTTAGGTTAATGGTTAGACCTGACAATCTTAAAGGTCTTTTCAAACCTAAATGATCCTATGAATAAACACTATTGGTGCCACTATGAAGTACCCATTCAGTATGGTGTGTGCATTACTAGGGGCTGTATTATGTACTTAGTTTTCCAGAGTCTCCCAGAAGAGGAACAGAATCATAAGACTCCAAAGCGCTGTATAGGAGCACAAAGTAGTAAAGCGGCTCCTTAGTTGCATTTTCTCATGTCTCATGCACAGGGTATTAATTGGACAGGTCTTTGTTGAGGTTGGGGATAGGCAAGGAAGAAATTCAACCAGCTAAGAGAGGGAACAAAAAACCATCACACCACCACAATCACACCTCACTCTGGGATAATATGCCCTGTGGAAGGAACTGCAACTTGCTGTTGCTCTCAGGTGTATGTTGTTAAGATACTGAGGACACCAATAAGCCTTAATGGCCCTAAGCAGCCTCACCTTGGGCCTCCACCCACACCCATGAATTCTATTTAAACCCACCTCTGGGCTTTTACTCCCTGTTTGAGATTACTGGAGGAAGCACATTTTTCAGTTCTATCTCCATCTGTGTACTTTCTTGATCTGGACTTCAACTCCTAGACTGACTTCTTGGCTTGATCTTGTCTATCATCAATTACTTGATTTCATCCTAATGATGACCTCTGGACTGATTTCCTGCTTGGTATTAGGCCTGTTTTATTGCTGCGAGATTGCCTTATGTTGTAGATTCCTAGATTCTATTTGGAATTAGCTCCTGCTGGACCTTCTTTTTTTGGGTGCTGAGGAGCTGGGCCTTGACTAGTAAGGCCTCTCTTCTTGTTGTGGGATACCCTTGGTGGCCTAACTTGCTCTTGCTGTACCATGATGTGTGGAGATTCCCGCAAGGCTTCCAAACAGTGTGGAGGATACCTTACAGAGGGTAAACCTGTGGTGTGATGCCAGAGGGAGGACACAGTCTGGGAGCAGTGAGACTCCTGAGAAGTAATATGCTGTTCTACCTTGCAGATTACCTTCTCTGGTGAGAACAGCTGAACTTTTTCATCTATTTGTTTTCCCTCAGCAAAACATCTGGCTGCTGACCTCATGAACCAACCCCTACACCTGTTTGGGGCACTAAAGTGAAGAGCTGGAGCAGTGGGAGGTAAATGCCTCCTGTCCTAGAAGCAAATAACAGCTGTTTTCCAAGTGCCTTGAAGTGCTGCCACAAAAGCACCACCACTGGATGAGACACGTGGGGTTGGTGTGCCCTGTTCTCTGCCATGCATGTGACTCCATTTAGAAGCGGCGTTTGAATTGCAATGCTTCAGATCTAGCTTGTGGGGGGAGCCTTGCCAAGGTTAAGATAGCTCCTCACCTGACTCTGAGCAAACCAGTACACAAGAGAGCAACTCCCAGCTAATTGGAGGCACAAGATGTACATTGAAATAGGATAAGAGGGTTCTAAAACAGGAGGCGGAGAAAGTGCACTCCATTCCAAATCCATTAACAGGAGCTTCAGCCAACCTCAAGCAGTCATTTCTAATGCAACTAAAGGAAGGTAAAAGTGCTTAGCTTTATTGCTTTTACTGATGGGACTGTACTTTTTGAAGTTGTATACTGCACATATTTAAATGCTTCCATGTGTATTTGCAAGTATGACTTCTATTGATGCCTCTTAAATGTATTTGAAAGATAATTTGTGCGTCTCTGCCCTAGTGCTACTTAGCGAGGGCTGCTACCACCAGCACATGCTAAAAGCCCTTCAGATAAGAATGGGAACCATAAGGATATTAGAGATGAATATTTAGATATTAATCAAGCTTTCTACATGTCTCAGTAACAGAACAAATATTACTGTGTATGCACACCTACATATTACTGCAAACACTTTCTGGGCTTGGAAAAGATGTCTTTATGTGAATGGTGTTTGTCACCTCAGCTGAGCTATGTATCTGCCACAGAGCTGGTTGGAACTTGTGATGTGGGGATTGCTCCATCTCCCTCAGCCTGGTGAGGTTTACTTTACCTTGCTTCAAGATAGGGAGCAGTAAATGCATCTTTTTCTATATCTGGAGCACAGCAGTTTTGTCTAACTCAGCCTCAGTGCTCGCTGGGGCATGAATGCCTTATGGAAAGCAAGCGTATCTGTATGGTGGTAATAGCTATACTGCTAGAAGAGGGTGCTTGAGACTATATAGCAGTGACATTGGATTTCATGTATTAAGTATCTGTGAATACATTTATCATGCACTAAAGGCATATCCTGTGATTGCATATATACAGCTGTATGTGAAGTTATTCCTTGTTAGGCTAGGCTGTTTTGTACTCCTGCATAGGTTCTAGGTCACTTGAACCTTCTGCCAAGTTGAATTTTGGCATAGGTTCATGGACTTATTCAGGAATCTGAGTTCTCCATGGAACTGGGTTTCCTAAAATATTTTTCTGAGTTTGAGTCTTTGTGCCCTCCAAGTGAACGCAGGCTGTATGCTGCATCATATTCCTACCTTCCAGGAGATGAGAGTTACAGGATTAGCCTAACAATTTAGGAGGAGGGAGCGAAAAAACATACTCAACTGCTAGCTGTTTCTAGGTATGGTTCTAACTATGCATGTAATTATAAATTAACAGCTTACTTAAGCTTATTATTTATTTTACTCACATAATGGTCAGAAGCAGATTGCAGTTTTCTTGAATTTACTATTTGTTTGAGACTTTTACTCAACCCAGTATTCTCTCCACTTTTTTTGGTCTACAGAAGGAGACTGAGCAGTTTCCTTGACATTCAGCTTCTGAGCTTCATTTTTCCTTATCAGGAGAAAGCCTTTAAATCATTTGTAGACTAGTAGAAGATAAACAAGTATAGGGATTTTTATTTTATTTCATTTTTTTTTTATATACTTAACTGTTGCACGTGTCACTTGGAAAGTTTGTGATCTCACATTTTTCAGAGACTTACTCAGCTGTGTGTGGGTGGCCATTTTCCTCCCTCCATGGAAAGGTTCCCTTAGGGTGAAAAGAGGGGGAAATCTAATCAGCTACAAAACGCTCTCTCTAAATTCTTGATCACTTTTAATATTGAGTGTGTAGTATCTGCTAGAGTTATTAATCTTATTTTCTTTACTTGACTTTCCTAGGTATTCCTTGAACACAGAAAGCAGAAATAGAGCTTTTGTGAGACGTCATGCTAACTGCTGGGTGTGTCTTCCATAGACATATCCGAGTTAGCTGACTGCATAGTGGCTGCTTAGTTCCTCCCAGAGGCCAATGCAATGAAACATAAGTGTGTTCTAGAAACTGTATGCATAGGATGTATGAATTTGGATGGCTGCTGTAGGAGAGGAGTGTTGCCTGTGGAAATGTGTGTGTTGCTGTGTTTTCATCTGGTGCAAGCAGGTTGTATACTTGGAATAAGTGTCTAGCAAAGCTGGAGATAGAGAAGTGCAAATTGTGAGGAAAAAGGCGGAACCTAATGGCTTGTACCTTGTAACTTTCTTTACTGATCCCAGGTTGGTATAGTGTTATGGTCAGGGCTTCTATGCATGAGGTTTCAAGGATTTAACATGCTTCACCTGTGCTGCACTGGCAGTATGTGCCTCTACTTTGACTTCTAAAATCTTAAATATCTAAAAGACTACCTGTTTTGTGTTTTATGTATGTTTGTTTTCTTCCCATTATAGCGGATAATTACATAAAAACTACCGCCACTCTTCACTAGTCTTTCAGCAACATCATGGCCTCAGCACTACTATGAAAGTAGACTCGTGTTGGAGGAGGTACTGCGCCAGAGCCCGTATTAAACGTACACCAGTGCCTAACGCATTGTCTGAGCCACTCAAACTAGTCACAGAAACTGAAATTGTGAGCACTCTCCAGTAACGCTTAATCAAATCTGCCTCAAGGAAACTGGTAGAAAACTAATGAGTGTGACAGCTTTTTCAGGGCTGAAAATGTACTATTAAGAAATGTTTCTGCCCCATATTCTGCAATAGTCACACAGTGCATGGGAGTGAGTGGGATGTGGAACTATCAAGTTCCCAGATCTACTGGCACAGAGGACCCTTCGTTAGTATGCTCGCCTGTGTCCTAACATCTTTCCCTTTGCTCTCTTGTCCTCTTGAATTCCGTTTAACAGCATTTCTACCTCAGTCATTAACAGCTTGTTTAAGAGGAAAATTGTATTATGGTGAGTTTTGAGAGGTACAGATAGGTTGTTTTTTTTGGTTACTGTCAAATGAAATAATAGTAAAAAAGTAGTGCATCATCTTTTCCACAAGGAGTCTAATTAGATCCTTGTAATTTAAGTACTTGTGTGCAAGGGTTTGGTGAGAAATGAGGAGGGGGGGATGTTCTTTCTGTGTGTCAGACAGTGGCCTTTAACATAAAGTCTGCTATTTTGGTATGAATATTGGAGGCAGCAATCTTCAAATTTGCTTTCAGATGACATTTATGAGCTAAACTCAATCATTTATATTTGTGGAAAGCTGACAGTGAGTGAACTTGTCTTTAAACCAGAGTGGATACTCAGGAAACTTTTTTACAGTAGAACACCTCTATTTATAGGATGAATTTAGATGGGGAACCTGGCAAGCTGCTCCAACAGTACAAACCACAGAAACTTTTTAGTCCTTTTGTGCATATCTTATCATTTTAACATCACATCCACAAGATAGTGACTTTAATAGGAGCCCTGGTTATTTATAAACTTATAGCTAAATTTCAAGGGGGAAGGTTTATTTTTTTTATTGAAGTAAAGCACAGAAAGTTACAGTCTGATTTATGTGTAATTATGCATGCAGCCAGAACTTGGTATGAACTAGGGAAAAATCTTTTGTTTGAACTTTCTAGTGCTTATATTCAAATTTTTAATTAACTTTTTCTCTATAATTCTCAATATGTTTCTGTTATAATTCACAATATGCTTTGATATCATTCAGGGAACAAAAGGTAAGGCTTACTGTGGCTAATTTAACACCTGTAAATTCCTGCAGATGAGCAAGTAAAGAATGCATAGCCTTTTGGGAGGGAGGAAAACAAGCCTTATGTTATAAAAGCAGTAGTTCAAATGCTGTTTAGATCGATTCATTAATTATAAGTTGTATGTTCCATCTGCGCTATTATAAACAGAATAATTACCATTTTATGCAGGTAAAGTATAAAATACAAAACATTTCAAAGTTCATTAAATTAATTTTAAAAAAATGAAATAGACTCGTGTCCAAAATCTTAGGCCGAGATTATTTCTGCGTTTTTCCCTTGTTCTTGACCTCATGCTTTATTTGGGGGACTGGAGAATTCTTTACAGTATTTTTTTATCTCTCTGATATATTTATGGCCTTAAAAGAATCGTATATAGGATACCAGTTCAGTAAGGAACTGCAACTGATACATAATCGTAAATTTATGCACAATCCAGTGTCTTATTGAATACTTACTATCTCATTCAGCACAATATGGCATATGAATTTCAAGTTAGTTGACCAAAATTGAATCACACAGAAACTTTTGCAGAAGCCAGCCTTTGTACTATGCAGTTTGAATTTTTTTCTTCTAATGGGTTTTGCCTTGAAACTCATTTAAGATTGCTTTGAACAAAACTTAGATAATTTAATTTTAGAGCTATAAAATCTCAAGAGAAGAAAAACTTGGAGCTTAAATTCCGGTAGGTGGAGGATGCTTTTCCCATAAGGAATAGATTCTAGGAGGCTCGGAAGGACTTCATAAGGATTAGTTCTTGGCTCAGAACTGGTTAAATAATGCAAAGCTGCAAAAGGTTAAATGAAATTGATCATCTTTCTGCACTGCAAGAATGTCTCTGAATGTAATTTGCTGTAGGTATAGGTGAAGCAGCTGAGCATCAAGAGAAGAAAGTAAAAGGAAGCAGTCGTGAAGGGAGTTCAGGAGTTTTTTAGGGAGGTATAATAGAACTGAGCTGCATAGAGTTGTTTCCATGCCCAATGTCCCATGTAATTGGTATGCAATATTTGATGTTTGCACTTTCTTATATGAAATTTCTTGATTGTGATTGTTTTTAAAACTAAGTGGCACTCTGGCTTTGAAAGCTGACAGGACACTAACTTAGGCTGCTGCTGCCTCATGTTGAAAAGAAAGTTGCTGAGGTGTGACCTACTGGAGTTACTGGTAGTAAATTGCAATGGGATTATAATTTTATCATTCTAATTTTAGGAAAAGAGAAACGTAGACCCAGCACAATAACAAGAGAGGTGCTAGAACCAAGACCATTCTTGAGTAGTCTGAGGGTTTTGCATGTGCAATTAACTCCCAAACGTAATTCTTCTTTTGGCTTTGGTGTTGGGAATTAACCATGGTTCCAGATGAAACCCCTCAGTCTCTGTGCCTCCTGAACCACAGAGAAGGGTTCTTGTACCCTTAGTGGAGGGTGGATTTTAATGGAATTTAAGTTTATTTACATTTCTTTGAATGATACATATGTAAGACTGGTACTCTCTGAAAGGCTGTCATTTACTGTACCTTTACTGCTTTCTTTTTCTCGCTTCCCATTATTCACATGTGCTTTGAAAAGAGAAACTAAATTGATTGACTTACAAAGTCAGGGTATGTTGTCTTAAAACGTGTTTAAAGTATCATAACAGTATTTACTCTTAGAAGTAACTTTCATCTAACAGTTGAAGTTCCTGTGCCTTCAGCTGATTTGCCTTGACTCTCCTGAGCATGCCACAGGTAGATAAGCTCTTAATGTATATTAGACTGGGCTTTTGCTGCAGGCATCTTTACGTGGAGACATATATAGGCAGAATCTCATTCCTCTGCACACATCAATTGTTACGATACACGTGCCGACACTGGCACAGTGCTTGTGTTGGCAGGGTCTGCCACCTTGATCCTAGGGCTGCGCAAATGATTTATACAGCTATTGGACTAAAGTTGGCATAGAAGGTATGATGAGGACAGGAGTTCAGGTCTTCTCATCCTCCTTTGGACAAATGTTAATGCTGAGGAAAAGCAAATAATCTCATTTTTGAGCAGTGTTTTCAAAATGGGCATTCTTTCACATTTAAATGTTAAAAAATTGTGTGATTAGAGGTGCTTATGTAGAGTGC
Organism: Baryphthengus martii; assembly: GCA_013396935.1. Lineage (NCBI taxonomy): Eukaryota > Metazoa > Chordata > Aves > Coraciiformes > Momotidae > Baryphthengus > Baryphthengus martii. Next base: position 73,412 of record VWZK01008085.1, read on the forward strand.
CAAAAAGCACTTGAGTTTAACAACAACAAAAAAAGCTTGTGCTAAGTTTTTGTGCATACTGAATGACATTTTAAAAAGTCAAGAACAAACCAGTGTTCGTCAAAATGTTGTTTTAGTTGACAACTGCAATTTTATTCCTTATTACTTTCATCTCTCTTATAGCTACCATTTTTCAAAGAACAGGCAACCTGTTTCCAGAATTCCTACCCTGAACAATGAACTTAGTGTTACTGAAGGCAGCATGGAGTGGAAAATTTTCTATTGACATAGGCATTATGCTTCAAGATTATTCTGACACTTTTACTACTTGTTAAATGTGGGAAAGGTAGGTGAAAGTGGAGAACTCAGTGTGCCCGTGTGTATGCACAAGGCTATGTGTGACTAAAGTTAGCTTTTTATGAGTCTCCAGAAATTTCAGCTCTTATTTTGAACAAAGGCTTAGGATGGTTCATAATTCTTCTGAATTGCTCATCTAAATCACTCACCTTACCTTTTTTAATTAAGAAGAGGGCTCCATAGTGTCTAAATCAGAAAACTGAATCTTATTTCTACCAATTATTTGCATATGATTTGGGGATGCTATGTATTTTAATTCTTATCTTGTGTAATACTGCCTTGATTCCCTGAAAGTGTACTGACTAATCTTGGTGAGAGAAAAGTATTTGATGCCAGGTGAGTGGAGGGATAGGTGGTACCAGTCTTCCCTGTCAGAACATCAAAATAATTCTGATTAAAATGAGATAAGCACCTCTAAATATATTTTTACCATTAAAAGGGAAAAAAATCATCACAGGCAAATAGAAGTGCAAACTCTTGTGCAAATAATGGGTGCTGTAAAAATGGTCTTTTCTGTGCTTTAACTTCTGTTTGTTGTGATTTTCAAACTCAAATTGAACTACTTTACTAAAACCAAACCTACGTGGTTCTATTCTGTATACTGTATATTTTTAAAGTAAACATCCTCTGTGACTCATTACCTTGCAGGATTAACAGTCCTGGAATTGATTGTGATGGCTCAGAAAAAAACACCTTTTCCCTGCCCCCTGAGCCTGGTTCTGCAACAGAAGCAGCTGCTCTAAGGTAGTGAAGAGACCTTTGTGGAGAGGGTGATGTAACCTTTGGGGTGTTTGTGCTGGATAGATTTCTCCCCCCAGCCAGGGATCACTGTCCTGTTAGACTTGTTAACTCAGCTGCTTGTGAGCCGTGCCTGCCTCATTTCAGTTAAAATGCAAAAGTTAGGTTTAAATTGTGTTTAAAAAAGAAAAAAAGTGTATTCTGCTAACCCATCTTCTGAGCAGTTCAGTGGACAGCCTGGGGAGAAATGATTTCCTCCAGTTCTTAATACTGAGGTCATTATTTCTTTCAAACCAAAATTGCTGCTGCCATCAGCACCACTGGCCTCTCTAGGGGCAAGACCTTACACAGGTGCTTGCCCAGTACTGTCCTGCTTGACCTAGGCAGGGTGTGCTCTGGCCATGACTGCATGGCTACTGCTGCAGCATGTGTGCTGGCAACCTCCCTCGCCTTGGGGCTGGCCCTGATGCCTGCGGACAACAGCTGGGCTCCTTTGCTCCTTGTGGGGCAATGAATGCCATGGCCTTGGGTTGGGTAAGCCAGGACTACCAGGCCCCAGTGGCTGAGAATACAGTACAGACCAAATCCTCCTCTTCACAGTAGATATGAGGTTGTTCACATACCTGGCCAAGGGTTATTTTCTATGAAACACTGACGGTTGCAAACAAGCTTAATTTACTCTAATAATTCATTGTTTTGGTTGTGTGAGGTTTTGACAGATGGAATGCAGTGCATGCTGCCTGTAAGTCTTTGAATGGTTTGATCACGCTTGTGCCCTGGGTCACTGTTGTAAATATTCTTACTTGAACAATAAGAATTCCCCATTTGTGGCCTTGTTATTCCAGATAGTCCTGAAACCCACTTTCAGTACTATGGCATAAGCCAGTTTCTAATTTTGTGTCTACAATATATAGCCTTAATGCAAATTACTCAGCAGTCCCAATGTGCTCATGCTCATTCATTACTGCTATAAAAACCTTGATTTATTTAGTAAGTCTTGACATGTCAAATATTTCACCTTAATAGGCAATGGTATTGTCAAGGCCTTTCTGAAATTATATCTGTCTAAAACTTAGTAGCTATGAGCTTTAGAATTGTATAAAATAACTTTGTCAAGGCATATTTGAGTTTTTATTGCTGCATTAAACCACTTTTTATTGTGTCATAAAATGTGTAGGCAGTATTTACACTTCCAAATATTTTAAATATGTAGCCAAGCCCTGTATAAAACATGAGATATTGACATCATTCACTTCAGTGAGGTCCTGCTTCACGCAAATGCTGCTGTGTCATCCCTGCGTCATCTATGGCTGTGTTTGCTGGAGTATACATAACATCTTGGTTAATGTATCTTATGTGGGTAGGGAACTTATCTGATAGGCAGCCCTTAGTGGAAGGCTTGCCATGTGTTGTTGCAGCGGTGAGGCACTGCCGGCCTAGGGAACTGGAAATCAGGAGAGTGGGAGTCTATTCACAGGGCTGTCGCTGAGCCGTTGTTGCCTGACTGAATATTCTTGAGCAAATCACTTAGCTTCTTTGAGTTACTGTGCCTGTTTTTTTTTTCCTTTTGTGAAAATGGGGTAACGAGTTACTTGAAATAACTACTCTTTGAAAAGTGTTTGGCTACCTGTAGCTGGAAGATCCTAGCAACATGTGCTATTACTGTGTATGCCACTTTTCTGTATGATTCAAATGTCCTTTGCAACAAAGAGGGTAATTTTGACCATTGTTGTTTCCATTAGGCATTGATCATGGAGAATAATCCTGGATGTGTTCCTTAGTGCACAGAAATCCTTTGCATGCTAAGAATGATGTGACTGTTTTGCTTGAGTGCCTGTGAATTGCTTTGGCAGAAGTACAACTTCATATTTTAAAAATATTTATTCCACATTGTCCTATTAATGTACCTTAGCACTGTTCTTCAGGGACTTGTTCTAGCACTGATGAGCAGTAGTAAAATTTCTGTGCTAATGCAATCTCTTGCATCAGCTGAAGCTGCTGACAAGTGTACTATTTCTACAACAGGTATTTGACCTTTAAAAACTGGCTTTGGATCGCTTAGCTGCTTCACATTTATCCCAAAATGCCTATGACACTCTAATAGGGATGAGCCTGATGTTCAGATTTCGTTGTGAAAGTGGGATGCAAAGTGCACATAGTCTACAACTAAACATTGAACTCCATAAGCTTCTCTCTTTACTTTTTATATAAAAGTAAACAAAAATATTTTAATGCTGTCAAGGCTTCATTTTCCCCATATAAAATACATTAGTTTGAAACATTGTGGGATTTAACCATTTTAAAATTATATTTTTATATATAGAACTCTTTCCCCTTTTTTTCCTATCCTAGGGAAAGCTTTGTGGATTTCATATTGCAAGAGAGTTACTGATTTGAATGCAGTGCAGGTTATTCTGAACAACCATATTTCAGTTCAGCAGCTCTCCTTGCTTCCCAGAGCATCTAATGAAGTCTGTCATAGGGGGGATTCTCTTTTCTAAACAAGAAGAAAAACTCAGACAACCCAGCCAACAAACACCTATCTTCCCTCTTAAGTTCCTAACACAGAAATAAAGGGCTCTTCTAAACAAGGATCTTGAATAAGACAGTCAATTTCGAAGGCTTTCTTTGGAGATTACTGACAGCAGATCGAAGACGTCACATCTGGAGATAAAGCTTTAAGAAGTTCAGACCATATGTTTGACAAGTGCTTTTTGTGTAAATGAGCAAAGTAAGTATCCAGTTGAAAACAGTGAAAAATTAAAAAAAAAAAAGTATTTAAAACACAAAAATATGACACACTTCTTTGAAGAGTATACTAACATCTGTTACATCCCTGTGTTGGAAACAGCCATGTGTAACATCATCTGGGCTGTCCAGCCCTCTGCACAGCTAATCCGGTCTTTGATCAAAGTTCACTTTATTCACACAAGGGTAAGGGGGATTTATAGATGAACAGTGTAGCTATATTGAAAATTTGGGCTAAATATGCCACAGAACTTTCACGTTTTGTAACTATTGCTGGAGTAGAGGTTCTCTATAATACACTTTGTTATCTACTGTTAGTGGTTCTTAATGGAAGAAGCTCTGATGCAGGTGGTACTTGATGAAATCACCTGCCTAAGGCCTAGAGTCCAGGTCTCTGCATCTAGAGCTCTGTCAATATGGCTGCACAGCTTGCACCAATGCTATGAACGTTTATTGCTTTCAAGGAAACACTCTATTAGGTTCACAGAAAACAAATCATTGAATCAGGTTGGAGATTAAACTGCGTAGTTCTGTGAGTTCCTAATAAGAGCCTATGCTCAGAAGAAGAGGAAAGATGTGCTATGAGCTACATGCCAATCAAACCAACTGGAATTTCCAACACTGAGTAAGAGCAACTATCTATTCAGGCAGAAGGTATAAGTAAATAGTAATTCGTGGAGATGGTTCCATAGATAATTACTGAATAACAAAATATATCTGGAAATCATGAGCTGTTCCTGCTCCATTCTGCCAGAAGGTGGGGAGGAATTCAATGAGTTACATTATTTATGACTTATTCATACAGCTCAGCCTGTACTTCTAATGTATATGCTCTGCATCTTTTATAGATGAAGGACTTCCTTCTGCAGGGCTGTGTATTGAGGAACTTTCAAAGGTGCTAAATTTAATTTAAGAATCAGTTGTCTATTTGTGACCTCCCTTGTCTCTTCAGTCTCCATTAAAGTACGCTTACTTCCTCTTTATATTGCATTGATTGAACTTTTTCACATAATCGGACAAAATCTGAAGTCCTCTAGGGTAATAAATCTTGAAGAAAATTTGGTCTTGTTAAAACAACTCATTAGACATATTCCTCCAATAATGTCCTGGCAGTAGTGGGCTCTGCTTTTTCCATTTTTATTGTTTGAGGAATGAATTCATAATAACTGTTGCTGCACATCCTAGTGTGCAGCCCTGAAGACGCTATGAAAAAGACTGGCTAAATCACAAAAAGGAAGGAGTGGTAGTGCTGTGTTGTTTGCAGTAATCTCTTCCATCCTACAGTCACTCAAGCAGTCTATGGTAATGAGGTGCAAGTTGTCTTGGACTGGAAAAATAGTTGGCTATAAAAGTTGAGGGGATGCTGAGAAAGAGATGCCTTTGTGGATGTGTACAATCTTGTTCTTAACTTATTCCTAGTTGTCCATCCAGACAGCTCTTTAGTTTGGAATTGTCAGATATACTTTAGTTCTACTGATGGTAATCGTAATACTAATTTAGCCATTCATTCAATTGCCTGCTTCGGTTTTGTGCACCTAGGTCTTTGAACATGTTGCAGTGTGACTTCCTTCAGCAGTGACTTCATGGTGCAGTTTTTGTTAAAAAGACAGTTCAGCAGCTTAAGCTTTGGCTTAGAAGCTCAGATGGGCCTGGAATAATAAAATCAGAATGTTTGGGGTCTTCGTTCATGTAGTGTGACTTTTTTGCTGGGTTATCTCTGTGCTGATGTTCCTTCTCTTACACTGTGTTCTTTTTCCTTGTGATTAGCCTGCTTAATGCTTATGACAGTAGTTCTCCTGCTGTTGCTTTTACACTGACACATTGTGGTCACTCTCTTATTCTGTCCAGGCATGCATGCCTCACATGTCTGTAGGATAGTCCTGACTCTGGTTAGAAAATCCATAAACTAGTAGATATATTTATCTATCTGTTGATATCAAAGCAGACATGCCTTTCCCAATACGTATCTTTCCTTCAGACATGTGTTTATAATACCTGTTAATGTGCGTGTTTTCATGCAGACATATGCTTTTATATTTTTCTGTAATCTTGCCAATTTCTCCTTAAAACTTCTCCTTCTGATTATTATTCAGAATGGTGACAAGTTGTAGTAATCAATGTGGTCATTATGAGCAAAGGCTTTGGAGCCATATTTAGTTTTGCCTTAAATTTTTCATATCAGTTTGCATTCTTCAGTCTACTAGATGAGTGGATTGCCTCTGACTATCCTTACCAAGAGTGACTATATTTTTGATGATTAGTTTCTCTGAGATGATTTGGGAAAGTGGGAACAGAATATCATGACTGGGATCTACTGGAATTTCAGGATAGGGAGTCTAGAATGACAGAATGCTTTGGGTTGGAAGGGACCTTTAAAAGGTTAGCTAGTCCAAACTCCCTGTGGTGAGTAGGGACATCTTTAGATCAGGTTGCTCGGAGCCCCATCCAACCTGATCTTAAATGTTTTCAGGGGTTGAGGCATGGACCACCTCTCTGGGTAATCTGTTCCAGTGTCTCACCTCTCTCAGCATAAAAAAAAATATTTTCTTTGTATCTAGTACAAATATATGCTGTTTCAGTTTAAAACCATCTCCCCTTTTCCTCTCACAGCAGGCCCTGCTAAAAAGTGTCCACATCTTTCTTATAGGCCCCCTTTAAGTATTGAAAGGCCTCAACAAGTTCTCCCTAGAGCCTTCTCTTCTCCAGACTGAACAACCCCAACTCTATCAGCCTTTCTTCATAGGAGAGGTGTTCCAGTCCTCTGATCATTTTTGTGACCTTTCTCTGGACCTTCTCCAACAGGTTCATGCCCTTCTTGTGCTGAGGACTCCAGAGCTGGACACAGACCTTCAGGTGGGGTCTCACCAGAGTGGAGTAGAGGGGCAGAATCACCTCCTTTGACCTGCTGGCTACACATATTTTGATGCAGCCCAGGATGCAGTTGGCCTGTGGACTGTATGTGCACATCGCTGGCTCGTCTCTACCTTTTCATCCACCAGGACCCTCAAGTCCTTCTATGTGGGGCTGTTCTCAATTGCATCATCCCTCAGCCTCTATTGATACTGAGGATTGCCCTGGAGGTGCTTTACAGGTGTCAGAACCTGGGTACTCCATGTGCTAATACTGCAAGTACAATTTAGGACAGGTCTGACAGAAGCTTTATTAACTATGATTGCAGTGTAAACATTTGGACAGCATCCCCTCCTCTGCGACTCTGTTCTCTGTCAAGTGATTGCAGAGACCCAAGCTATATACTCCTTCAGAAAAAAAGAAAGCGGTAAAGAAAAACAATCATTTCCATGTTAACAAAGCCAGGTATTCATACTGGGTGAGATGGGCCCTTTAAGTAGTTTTGCTAGCTGCCACAGTTCTAACAAGGAATCAAGCAGTAAGGTGAGAATATCAAGAGGTGGCTCTTGGTGAAGCCTACAAGGAATGGCATGCTCAGTATTACCTTAGCTCAGCAGAGGGGCTTTGGAAATAATCACAACTCCTAGCTTATAGTTCGGATAAACTTCTTAGCCAGATTTCTCAAATCTTGAATAGTAATAACTTTACTGCCACATGGGGGACTATCGTGAGTTGAAAAGTTTTACAGAAAAGGAAATCTCAATAAAAGTTATGATCCTGAGGCCTTAAGAAAATATGAGGAAAACCAGGCTCAGAATGAAGGAAGAAAGCTGGAGATTACCGGGGACATGGCTACCAGGGTACAGAAGGGTACATGGTCATTGGTTACTAATGAGAAAGTCTTCTCAAGGTCTTGATCCTGGTGCAGTTGAGGGAGACCCACTATGGATGTGTCTCAATTCATCATTGCCACTTCACATATTGCCCTAAACAAGAGGCTTTGCCTTACAGTTACCATAAAGGGAAAATGGCAAGTAAGGAAAAATTAGAGCCAGCAATGAACAAAGAACAAATCTATCCAGGAACAGGTGAGTGCCTTCTGTTGTTGGTCTGGTCAGTTTTAAGTGCTGAAAGCTGACAGACAAAAGAGTGACTTGTGGTATGAGTCACTGTTAAACAACTTCTTTCAGTGGGGAAAACAGGTTTACCTGGATTTCACTTTTTATAGTGAAATATAAAAACTAGATACTAATTCCTACACTAGGGCATATTTTTTTCTTAGCTGCCATAACATCTTTGTCAGCTCATACACATCAGCCTATTCTATTTATAAACCAAAAGCAGCAATGAATATCCTAATGTTTTGATACTTGTGAAGTAACATGTTTTTCTTGTTTTTTAAGTAGCTTTTTTCAGAGCAAACAACTATAACCCTTCTACATATGATGATGCAAAATGAATATTTTTGTGCTTAAATCTCTTTTCAGCAAGTGCATACGTGGACTGAATAAAAGTAGAAATTTGCATGTCAAGTTACTGCTATGCAGCTGTTGCCCTTTTCATGATGCACATGATTATTTTAAAAACATGAGTTCTTTCACAAGTACATCAAAGTTCTCTGCCAGGAAATGGTTACTCTTCTCCCTCTGTGATTAAATCAAGCCCACTGGCACCGCTGTCTTGATTTATTTTTCACAAAATTATCCACATGTATTATGTTCATATAGATTACTTCCTTCAAGATGCTTGCTTTTCCACTTTAAATCATACTTTTGATTGAGTTGTAACTAAAATAGAGTAGATTAAAATACTTGTGATCAATCACTTGATTCCCTGAGAGGAACCGCTTGTACTTCTCACTTCACTGAGCTTGTGGCTTTATCAGAATCTCCTATTGTTAGTAGATCTCAATTTCAACTGTTTGATATTTTTGTTTTCTTATTTTCTTGGTACTTTTTGCTTCCTATAAGTTGCTGTGAACGTCAAACTTGCCTTGTCTCTTTGCTCCATTTTAAACTCAAATCTTGCTGTGATAACACTAGCCTCTAAAAGCTGCCACTCCTACTTGTTAAAAATAATGTGCTTTTAACAGCCTTCAGGCACCACTCGTGTTACGCTTTTTGAGTTTTTTATTTTTGTAAACTTGCAAGTCCTTATAAGCTTGAGAGTGAGCGTGTCTGCTGTTCTTGTTTTCTGGTGGTCTTTTAAGCAAAAGCTGAATCTCTAAAAGAAAAGGCAGCCAGAGAAACAATGAGATAGATTCTAGCAGAGATAAGTTCAAGTTTTGCAGTTGTATATTTCTGGGAACAAGGAAGCTCCACTGTCAATTTAGGTGGAAATTATGTTGTTGGTCTCTTTTGCTTCAAAATCTTTTGACACTTTATCTCAAATGCTATCCCTCTACAGCTGCATGACTCCTCTTAATATTTCACTAGCTCCCAGTATTCATTCCTTCTTATGTTCTTAGAGAGGGGGATGAGACATGGGGAAGATAAATTACTTAAGATTGCACAGGAAACTGGTGGCAGATCCACTGCGACATAGTCATGGTCTTACTGTATTACCTTTACTATTCCCTGAGTTTGACTCCAGTTTTTGTTTAATCCTGTGTCTTTGGAGGTGGTTACTTCAGCCCCAAATTCTCTCCTTGTGCATGCAAGCTCTGAGATAAGTCTAGTGGTGAGGGAACAAGGTTTGAGTAAATATGATCACTAGGAATGCCAGAATATTTATGATCGTATCTGCTTTAGTGTCCTTCATTGAATGAAGGCTCTTTGAGTAGTAAGATGAATGCTAGATTTTGTTTTGTTTGCATAGGGTCTTCAAGCATTTGTTGCTCATTGTGGCTGGACTATGTCGATGATTGCTTTTATGATGCCTTTTACTTGAATGCATTTAATTAGAAGTTCTTATGTGGAGGAAGAGTGAGCTCACACTAGTTCTTCATGACATGGTTTGCTTGGGTCATCCAAGATGCATGGTATGGTTTAAGTGTTGCTCTCCCTCTGTCTTCCCATTTCCAGCTGCAACAGAAATATTCTGAACGAGTGAATAATTGTGATTAGAAAAAGTCAAGGGTTCTATTAAGACCTGTAAGATTTGGGGTTTTTAGACACTGCCCAGGATGCCTGGCACAAATGAAAGTATGAATAACAAATCACGGAGTTGCAGTGAATGAATTCTTGTTAATAAGCAGTCTTGGTTTGTTTTTGTAATAAAACTCGACTTCAGAGATAAAATTTTGCTAAAAAGTAGGCAATAGGGGGGCAAACACTTTTAAAATTGTAGTGCTGTCCCTGCAGGATGCTGCTAGATACTGGGAAGTCTTAAAGTCCCTTCCGTCAGATCTCTCCTTTCAAATCACTTTTAAATCTTTCAAAAGAGAAATACCTCCAAATAACAGGGCTGCAGCATAAAGCAAGAGACTAGTTATTGTTATGTTATTATTTAGAGGAAAGGGGAAGTATTTTTCTCTTATCTCTGTCTAATACTGCGTCTAATTAATTTCTGCTGGAAGATGAAACCAGCAAGTGTCCAGCTCACAATAATCTTTTGCTTTAAATTAATTTGTTCTCTCTTTAATTTAATTTCAGTAGTTTATTTTCACTTATCCTCTTTCCCTTAATGTTTTGTGGAGTGTGGCTTTTTGTTGTGTTTGTTTTGTGTTTTTTACTGCCATCAGTGGGAATAAGCAGAACACTGAGACCTATGGAATTCAGAGGAAAAAAAATTCTATAAAACTCAAGAGTGTAGCTGAGCAGCATCGATGTTCTGCTGGATGACAACTGAGGAGGTGGTAGGATGCACAGAACTGGCAGCAGTAAATACCTCATGTAAAGGATCGCTTGGGAACTGATATCTGTGAATAAGAGTTGCATGCAAAGCCTCCCTTTCCAAACTCTCCTGTCCTAGTGCAAAGATCATGTCAAGCCTTACCTTTGTAACTAGTACACTCCAATTTTGTAAAAAAAGCTGGGTTAGAATACCCTGTATATACTAAGATGTAAACTTTTGCCAATGTCAGTTTTTCAAATTTCTTTCATAAAAACTATCTTTGGCTGTTAGATATTTTAAAACTACCCTCTGCTTTGATTCTATACTCAGTGAATATGCATCTGCAGCATGTAGCAATTCACTTGGAGGATTTATATAAATATTTATATAAACATACTTTGATGTATGAAACAGGAGACTAAGCAGCACATTGCCTAATGAAACAGGATAGCAAGTGGCAGCCCCTGGCTCTAGAAGTGAGTGAGTCTTTCTTTCCAGGACAATGAAAATTTTGTGAACAAAAATATAGAAAAACTTGGTCACTGGCAAGGACATTAATGCTTCTTGGAAAACTACCCTGGATAAAGGTGGGGGGAAAAAACAACCTTATTTTGCTTACTGATTATTTATGAAATCCCTAAAAAAGCATTTCAAGATGTGCTGAGTCTAAATCTACCTGGCAAGAATCAGATGCTTGCAAGAAAAAGTAATGAGGGCAGAAATAAAACCAAAAAAACCCAACCCTGGACTAAGCCACTAGAGGCCTTCTTTGCTTGGAACTTGATTCATATAATTGTTTTGTATCATTCCTTGCTTTATGCTTATGCTGACTCACTTTGCTGAATCAGAAGCTAGTTAAGAGATTTTAGTTTATATCTAAATTTAAGTCAATGGGTCCAGTGGTAAAGTTAAGGGTTAAAGAGAGCAGATTACTTGCAGTTCCATAAATTTAAAATGAAATTAAAACCAACTTCCAACCTTGAGATGAACTGATTTTGTTTTCCTTAGACTCTGCATGTCTCAATACTATGTTTTAAAAATAGTTTGCCACCATATTCAGCAACTGCCACTGAGCCTGGGGCTGGAAGTAAATTTACCAATGTGCAGGGATCCATAATGCTGCCTGCTGAGGCTGGAGAGCAGCGCAGCACTTGTTTCTTGGCAAGAAATCATGTAAGTAATCAGCAGGGTCCCAGAAGGTCATCCTCCTTCAAGTGTTGCCTAAAAGGCTTTTTGCTCTTTTCCTTTCCTCTGTTTGAATTGATCTTGTCCAACAGGGTCTGACTTAGGGAGGATTTATGTACAAAGCTTTCAGCCTGCACTATGGCTGCGCTGAGTTGTCTCATACTTCTTGGTGTACAGAACTCAAAAGATACTCCTGGTTGGACAATGCTGATACTTATTAGAGCCATACCCTGAAAACGGGGTATGGCTCCAGTGCCGTACCAACTATCATATCTAACAGCTGGAGTGACTCCATAGCACAGAAGGCACTCGTGAAACTTGTGCCTTGTGTGGTCGTGGTTGAGAAATCCTCCTTTGGTCCCAGTATCAAACAACGTGAAAAGATAGAAAAGATGAGGCTGCAATGAGCTCATGCTAGTTAAACCTTCTTCTATGTATTGAAAATTTTTTAAAGGCAGATTAAACTATTTTCTACTTCCAGAAACTTAAGCATCCTCCCCAAAATTAATTTCTTTGCCAAATCCTGGACCTTAGTATCATGATACTATGAAAAAGAACATCTAGGAAAGTGGTTCAATTTCTTACATCTGTACGGTTTGATATCTAACAAGTTGTTCTGAAACTATCAAAACTCAGGAATCTTTTTTCCTTCCCTTTCTCTGTCCTATTAAGGAATCTTGCATTTGAGTTTGCTTGTGTCTAGTGGAGTGTCTCACCTTCCTTTACCAAGATCAGGACTAGGGTATCTCTTTTCTACCTACTGAGGAGTTTCCTAACACTTGTAAGAAATTAACAACTCTCAGATCTCTACTCCTTTATCAATTTTATTGAAATACAGCTGACTGTTTTGAATTTGATCATAAGTGAATTCATAGTGTCGTTATAGACATACTTGTCAGGTAAGCAAAAATCCTAATATTAAGAATCTTTGATCTTAGATAAATGTACTAAACTTTCCCGTTCAGCTGACTGAAAAACTGTAGGATATGTGAAGGAGGAATAACTGCCCCTATTCTTAAGGATAACTTTTAATTGACTTGGCTTTTAATTAAAAAATCTCTAAGATCATAAAAAACTTCTGAATGCTTGGATCCAGAAAGCTATGGGTAACGGGTAGGCATGTAAAATTCAGCATATTACATCATTCTGCAGCTTGTGTTCCAAGTCTTGGGATGATGAAGTCATATGTTGTTTAGATTAAAGCAATTTTTTTGTGATGCTTCAAGGAGCAGTGTTTGAAATTATATCCTGCAACTTAAAGAATAGTTCTCTCTTGTCATGCTAGTTTCTAACTGTGAAACCAACCAGACACAGCTAGGTGCAGCACTGTGCCATCAAAATTGCTTTTGACTTTGGTGAGGGTAGACTTTCACAGGATAAATGGATGTTTTGTCTAGTAACACTGGATCAACCCTTCTTTTATTTGGGAAGCAACATGGCAACTTTCATAGCCACTAAGATTAGACAGGCACTTTTATTTTGAGGTCACATCACGAAGTTATATGCTGTATACACTGCGTGTTGTTCAATTTATCTATGTCAGGAGGACAGAAAAGGGAGCTGACCCAGCTAGATCTTGATCTAGTCGTGCTTTCATGCCCAGGTACTACTTTTCTGGTAATGAAACCTCTGTGCTCCAGGGGATAATGTGTGTCAGCACAATTCTTCTCTAGCTGGCCCCAAATGATTTTTTTGAAGAGATATAATGGTTCAATAGACCTGCATCAAGACATGGACTGTGGAGTGACAGTGTTTTGCCTCACTTGAATCCCTAATTTTTCTGAATTCTTCAGCTGCTTCCTCTGTGCAAATGGAAATAGGATACATTAATGTACATGGTGGTCGCAAAAATTAATTGCTGTTATATGTAAAGGTGAAAAGAGCCATGTGAGTGCTGAGCAGTGACAATGATGTAGATTTTATGAAGGACGTTGAGCAAACCTAAAAAAAAGGATGGTAGGTTAAAAAACAAAGAAACCACCCAAAAAACTGAGGACAAACAGGATATACTGTTATATCTTCCATGGCGAGAGCAAGATATTAAGAAAACTAATATAAAGTATAGAAATATTACGGTAGTTCTTTTAAAATACTTAGTCACATGTAAACTGCTTGTAGGTGTTTTGTGGAACTGATTTCAAAACAGTGAGAAACCTACCCAAATATTCAAATATCCCCTATTGCAAGAACCATGTGCAACATTTTAGTAATATTGAGGCATTCTGTATGCTGACGTTTCTTATTTGGAAATAGCTGTCTTGAGGGAGCATGGACATTGGAAGTTGATAGTACTTCTGATTTTGGGACTGGTGTTAGCAGGTTTGTTGTGCATCTTTATCTGTATGAATGAAAGCTATAATTCTTGTCCGGGTCCAGAATGGTGTTCTTCTGTTGCATTAACAAATGGCAGCCTGATGGAGTGATAAATAATTTATGAACTTGGGATATTGATTTTTTTTTTTCAGTGCTTATAGGAAATTATGTGCTTGTGGCTTCAAGAAATAATTGGTCCAATTTAATCATATAAAAATTATGATCCTTTTTAATTCTTTTCAAATGGAACTTTAATGACCACTGGGTATATTACAGAACAGAGCAGAAGAGAGGGTGTCTGCATGGACTGAAGAAACAGGAGGGCCAGAAACAGCAGGTTTTACAGATCTAACAAAAAATGACCGCTATGGTGCTGGGTTTGAATGAAGGCTAATGAATATTTGTCTGATCACAAGTCAGCCTTTCCACAGGGAAACATTGCAAATTCTAATAAAACTGCTTAATAGTACAATACAAATTACAGGCATTGAGTGCCTGGCATATTACCAAAAAAAAAAATGTTCCATTACTAAAATTTCACTGAATAAAAGGTGAGTTTTGTTGAAATGTAAAGTAACTTCTTTTTAGCATACTAGTCTTATATGAAAGCTCTGCATCTGGGGGGAGGTCTAAGAACTAAAGTAGAAGTAAGAAGCAATGTAATTAACTTCACCAAAAATAAATCTGAATTTGTCTTTTAGGGAGAAACACCCTACTTCTTGGTCAGAATGTTCTATGTTATTTCTGACTAATTCTAATTGAAATATAACTTCCTTGTTGAATATTCAGGTTTGAAGGAACAGCATTCACCAGTTTCCCTGAAATAAAAAAATAAATCCTAAGGGTCTTTGCACTCTTTGTTTTAAATAATCAAGAATACTCATCTACAAGCAATTTTTAGTGAAATCACATGGTATTCTGGCTTTTAACCATTCAAAGTTTTTTAGGAAGCCATCAGGAAACTGACTTATAAAACAGATATTCTAGAATGATGTTTCAAACAGCTATAGAGCAATAGTTAAATTCCATCTTCAAATTGTAAATGTAAATTATGCTAAAATGTAAAGGGGTGCATGTGGTTTGATCTGTCTTAAGCTCACATTCTTTTCTGAATAAAAATGGAGAAAATGCAAGTATTATTTCTATCTGCAGAAGAGTATCACTTGAATTGGACATGAAGCTTATGTAGTTTAATCCGTTCTGTCCATCCATAGTAGGAAAATAACAAATAGGCACTATTTAAAAATGGAAAAACTGCAAGCACTTTCAGCACTAATAATGAGCTGATATTTATAACTCATACTGGTGATCCCTGTCCTACTAACTGTAGGCTTAATGTGGCATGTTAAATGGTAAACTGATGCCTGGTGTTAGCTGGAGGCTGAGAGTTGCAGAGCATCTCAAAACATTTTTCCAGGGGAACAGACTAGATCCAGGAACTAGGATCTGACACAGGCAAACAAGCAAAATATCTTTGCATGATGTTTTCTACCACCAGCCTGGGCACTAAATACTGTCAAGATTTTGATCCAAAGTGCTGCCTGCTAGAGGGGTTAGCTGTATGTGCACAGCTGTATGATCTTAAGGGTGTAGTGTAGTCTAGTAGGGGGGCATACTTGTGAGCTTTTTCTGCCCACATCCCATACAGAATGTCTAGGTCTTCTGAGAAATGTGTGGGACTTCTGGTAACCTTTCAACAGCTTACTCCTATTTCAGATTTGTGATAAATTTGGCCTTTAAGTATGGCGATGCCATGGAGACATTGCAAGACCAGCTTTCGTAGTTAGTGATTCATCTTAAATGGCTGAAGTGATGGGTTCGTATCTTCTGCCGGCAAGTCTGGAGTTGTCCTCATCTGTTGCTGGCCAATACAGAGAAGCTGTGAAATAAGTTTGGGTTATACTGTTCAAAGCATGACACTTGCTACTGCTGTACCAGAGACTTATTCTGTTGGTTATGCTGGATATAATTTCCTGTTTCTACATGTGATTCTTGAAGCTATGATTTCTTGTTCAAAACACTGATAGCCAAGATTGATCCTCTTGATTGTTTTATTCAAAACTCACAGTAGCGATTATTAAAAATGCTAAATATAGAATGTGTGTATATATGCTACACATCAACATATATTTTATGCCCACAAAACATTTACTTTATGATTGGGGTAATAACAATTTTATTAAATATAACATCATGGTCTTTCGTCTGTTTTGATGCACAGACATATGCAAATAACTTGCATTAGCATTTTTATGAGTGAGATTTCAATAGCAAGCTTATTAATAAATCCCTGGGTAGTGTTCAGGCTGATAACATTAGTTCCCTGTACCCTTTTATTTGGGCAGCTAATGAATTTTTTCCCTGGTTGTCAATTCTGAATTGATGAGCAATTAGAAAAAATAGGACATGGCTGTGGAACGCCTAAAGCTATACTTTGTTGTTAAATTGCTGGTTCAGATCCATTTTGGGCTGAGTCGCGAGCAGTGAGCGAAGATCACTTTGCCAGTTGCTGTACTGGTCTATACGAAATAATCTTGATTTATCCTGCAGTGCAGGCACTTGGGAAGGGGCAGAGGTGCAGTTAAGTCCATGAGCATGCTTTGTTCACTTTTGCCTAAATGTTTTGTTTCTTCTGGAAAACGGTCTTGCTTTCATACACAGGCAGGGTTCATGATGGCAGGGCCTGTGGCAGCGTGCGCTGTTACACAGGCTGGAGCTCAGTGTATGTGTGAAGTTGACACAGTTATAATTTGGCAATTTATTGCCAGTAAAAATGAAAAGAGATTATTGGCTTGGGCATATAGGTAGGACCATCTTTGTAATTCTGAACAAGAGCGGGTCCGTGGAAAACATAGCTTTCCTCTGTAGACTACATACTGAGTCATATCTGCTGGGACTGCAGCTGCTGGCCAGGGCCAAGCTGGTCAGTAATGTTGGTATTGCCTCCATGGTAACATTTAAGAAGAGGAAAACAACCTGCAGAACAAACTACAGCTAATGAGAGGAGTGAGAATGTGAGGGAAATAACTCTGCAGGCACCAAGGTCAGTGAGGAAGGAGGGGGAGGAGGTGCTCCAGGCGCCAGAACAGAGATTCCCCTGCAGCTTATGGTGAAGACCATGGTAAGGCAGGCTATTCTCCTGCAGCCCATGGAGGTTAATGGTGGAGCAGATCTCCACCTGCAGCCCACGGAGGACCCCATGCCAAAGCAGGTGGATGCTCAAAGGAGGCTGTGATCCCATGAGAACCCTGTAGAGGAGTAGGTGCTTGGCAGGACCTGTGGACCCATGGAAAGGACCCATGCAGGAGCAGTTCATGAAGAAACGTAGCCTGTGGGAAGGACTTATGTTGGAGAAGTCTGTGGAGAACTATGTCCCATGGTGGGGACCCCATACTAGAACATGGGAAGAGTGTGAGGAGTGGCAGAGACAATGCATGATGAACAGATGGCAACCCCCACTCCCCCTTCACCTGTGCCCCTGAGAGGGAGGAGAGAGAACTCAGGAGCAGAGTTAAGTCTGGGAAGGAGAGAGGAGTGTGAGACACAGTGTTTTTAAGATTTAACTTCATTTCTTATCTGATTTGATTGGTAATTAAGCTAATTTCCCCAAGTTAAGTCTGTTTTGTCTGTGACTGTAATTGGTGAGTCATTTCTTCCTGTCCTTGTCTTGACCCATGAGCCTTTTGTTATACTTTCTCTCCTGTCCAGCTGAGGAGGCTTTTGTGGGTATCTGGCATCCAGCCAGGGTCGAGACACCATACACAGCTAGGAGGCAGTGAAAAGAAATAGCCAAAGGCCATAGAAATTTTCATCTCAGCATTGCATAATTTGACCAGATTTGATTACAAAACAATGGTGGACAGTTGTGAATTAAGAGGTAATATATTACTGCTTTGATCTACTGGTGATATTCTGGACAGAAAAGCCAGAAAGACGATTAATTCTCACTCCTGCTCTATGTGGAGCAACTGACCAAAAAAAACAATTGGCTGTTTCTTTACAAAAAAACAGACTGAAAATCTTTGTGCCAGACACACAAATGGAGGTCTGCTGTTGCCATACCTGTCACTTACACTCTGTCTATCTGTTCAGAGACTACCCAGATTCCATATACAGGCCAATGTTGCAGCTTGTTTGGGAGTACTTTTCCTTTCTGCCCTTTTACTGCTCAGCTTTGTTTTAAGATTCCAGATGTGGCCTCGCTGTTTAATGTTTGAGTGAGTTTAGCATAACACAGGGTGACATTTCCCAGAAAATACAGTCAGTTATCAAGGTCCCAGAACATACGCACTTCTTGGCAGTTGGCTGGTTGCTACTTCATGAAGATCAAATAGAAAAGGGGAAGGAGAAATGACAGTTTGGAATCTTCCTCTTTCCAACATCCCACCTATGCTGCTTTCTCTGCTTGTTTGAGAGCCCCAGACAGCCTGCAGGAAAGTGTCCTGGGCTGATGAAACAAGATCCTCAAGAGTGAAGGAGAGGTCACCCACTTCGTGGAAGTCTTTGGAAGAGGTTAACACTTGGACTGCAAAGCTTGTCATCTACTATTCAACTCCTGCTGTATATGTATTGCAACTTGGGGCCTCTTATAATTTGGGGTTTTTTTTTGTTGTTGTAATTTTAAAGTGTTGGGGGTTTTTGTTGATTGATGGTTTGTTTGCTTGTTTTAATAAAGCTGACTGCTGCCTTGCTATAGGGCTAAAGAGAAAGATGTCCAAGGTGGTTAAGAGGTGATGGTATAAACAGGAGATTCAATTAGACAAGGAGAAGCAGAAGCTCAAGTATCAAGGGATATGATGCTCAGGTACAGTAGTGACTGTATATGCTATTGCAAAAGACAACAAATAGATGCAGTTCCTGAGAGAATGGTAAAGAGATGAAAGAGCAAATGCTTCTCTACAGATGGAGAGGTGGCTGAGCATGGACTAATGGTGCTGAGGATGGCAGGACTGGGAAGCAGAGATCTGAGTGTTGGGACAGTTGAAAAGGAATGGGATGTAAATGATTTGATCAGTTAACTCCTAGAGATGAAGGATTTCTTGACAAATCTGGACAAAATTAGGCTGGGGGAGTTTGGTCGATCTTTGAGGAAAGCACTGGTAGCAGATGGACTAAAAGCAATAAAGATGAACTGACGGTGGGAGGCAAAACAAAATGTATGTGGAGGCACTGACCACAAGGATGAGTATGGACTAGAAAAAACAAGGTACTGTCTGTCATCCCTGTGACCATGAGTCAGTCTGTCTCATCCCAAGCTGTGCTATAGGTATTCCTTGGTCTTTTCCTCTATAAAAAGCTCTGTTCAGATGACCAAGCATCTGAAAAGCTTGATTTTGATTAGTCTTAGCCAGGAAAAATAACATTTTAAATCAGAAACCTTTGACTATATAACACAAAACAGAGATAAAAAGGGATTGTGAGTAACCCTTTCCTGCGTCGTTGTATCCTTTCAGGGAAGGTAAGTGCTTCCACGCTCAGTTTCATTTAACTCTACTGCTGGTTGAATTTCAGTAGATGCTGGTTCCTGGTTCATCAGAGGATGGACTATATGGGTCTGTTCCTACTCTCAGAGTTTTGCTCAGGACGTGGGACCACTCAGTCAGATGTCTCATCCAGATCCCCAGCTCAGAGCAGCACCTGCCGGGAGGGCAGGCCTGGAAGCTGCTCAGGGCTTGGCTCAGGTGTCTGCAAAACCTCCAAGCACGAAGCCTGGACGGCTCTGCCCTTGCAGCCTGTTCTGTGGCCTCACTGGGAAAAAGTTTCGCGTCAGTGTTCCTGTCCTAGGCTGGCGGCTCTATTTGTCCCAGGCAGTGGAAACAACCGCCGCCACGCAGGGCCCTGTAGGACTCCGTGAAGAAGAGAAACCCCACTGGCTGCGGGAGCGGAGCTCCTGTGGGAAAGTGAAGGGCCGCTTTGCGAAAAATATGTTCGCTTTGCGAAAAAAATGTTCACTTCGAGTATTCCCGCCGGGCCGGTTAGCTCAGTTGGTTAGAGCGTGGTGCTAATAACGCCAAGGTCGCGGGTTCGATCCCCGTACGGGCCAATACTTTTTGTGCCGATAAAGCCTGAGGGAGCTGCGGTGGGGCCGGAGCGGGCCGCGCGGCGCCGGAGAGCCCAGGCGGCTAATGGCGCGGAGGGCGCAAAAGCCGCGATGCCGCCCACGGCGAGAGGCGGGAAGGAAGAGGAGGGGAGTAGCACCCGCGAGCTGGGCCCCTCCGCGGTAAGGTGGCGGTGGAGCAGCGGGAAGGGTTTGTTTCTGCGTCGGCAGCAGGACGGGGGAGTTGGACACGAGGTAAGGGGTTGCGTAAGGTACCTGTGCTGAGAGGAGGGGAAGGGAGGTGGCCAGCGGCATAAGGTGGGCTTCAGAGTCCCTCTGAAGGGGGTAGAGGTGAGCTTGGGGGGAAAGCAAGACACTGAGAGGTAGCAAAAGTGAGAAAGGGGCAACTAAAGGTGAGAGAGCAAGAGGAAGAGATGTGCAGAGAAAGGGCAGTGGAGGAGGAAAGTGACATAATCGAAAAGGAAATAGCTTTGGTAGAAAGTGCACTCAGCAAAATTGTAAATCTTTCTATGGGATGTCACCAAATAGCCAACATCTTTTGCCTCAGAGCATCTTCTCATCTTGTGCTTCTGTTACTCAGCATTAGGTCTGAAGGAAGCTTGTAAATTTTCAGATGGTCCTCACTTTCCATTCATAATCCCAGGAAACTAAAATTTCATATCAGGTCTTTAGCTTGCTACATCAGTATAATAGCTCTTTGATAACTGTCTGTTGTCAGAGGCTGAAGTGAGTGGGGTATATTTCTTTTTCTTTGGAGCAGGAAAACAAGCAGATCTCCCTTGACAGCCTGATTTTTCAGAGAATGTTCTGAACTCCATACAGGAAATATCCAGACTTGATAGACGTACTGCAGTCTGAGTCTTAATTTTTATTTGTGTACTATTAGTCAAAAATAACAATCCAGGCCAAAGCGATGTGTTCCAATAGAATAGTATGTGTGCAAGAGTGGCTGAGATGGATCCCTGCTGGCTCACCTGGCCTGTATAAGGGTGTTTTGTCTCTAAGAAACTTCTCTTAGAAGCTCAAGGCAGATACTATTTGTATCCTGCCTCTCTGTGAAGTGGGATTTTTCTGGAGGAGGGAACCTTTCTGGTGCAAATGTTTTCCTTGCAGAACCCAGTGGTTTCATTATTGGAACTGTGTTCGGACAGGCCATAGCTTCTTTATGTGAATGTCTTGAGTTAACAGCATTCTATTGATTTCTTTCCCCAAGTTTGCTAATATGTTCCTTCTCTCACCAGGCCAGTTGCTTAAGGCATCTTCCAACTGCAGTGTTTGATTAAAAACAAGTGACAATAAAAGAAGAAAAGAAAGGAAACAAAAAAAAAAAAGGAAGAGAAGCAGGTGACACTCATGTCAAAGTTGGAGTTTTGGCACTGCATCTTCCCTACGTTGCCACCAAGGTACAGCAAGGGCACATGAGAAGTGTCATTTCAAAGTCACAATGCAATTTTAAAATCATGCAGATGAATATTCATAATATCTAGCATACAAACTGCTGTCATGACTCCATCAGATGTCGCGGGAGAGTAATGTGGTGCAAGTTTGATGACCTTCTGTCTTGCTGCTCCACTCAATGATCCTCTTCAATTCCTTTGGGTCCAGTTATAGTGGTCAGGACTTGACTGCATGTAATGACATCCATTTTAAATGAAAGGAAAGGAGAAGCAGTATCGTATTTTATTTTTTAAAAAAAATAAATCTGGGAATATTATTTTATGTCATTCACATTAGGAATCAGGATTTTATTGCAGCTATGTTGTATAGCAAAGTCCTTGCTATGAACAAAGGTGATGCAATGGTTTCTTGGCCACTTTTCCAGTTTGGTTTTGACTGCTTATGTTCAGTGTGGGTTGTTTTTTTTGGAGGCCTGGATTGTGTGGGAATATTTTTCCCTAAATTTCGTTTCAGCAGATGGTTGTCAGATTGTGAGGGTCAGCCATTGTCCCTAGGGGAGTCATTCCAGAGCCCGTTCTTCAACCTCAAAACTAGATGGAGGATAAAAGAAGAGATGAAACAAATAAACCCATAGAATAGTGCTCATGTGAGTTCACCAAAGGAATTTTCATTCTGGATGATCTGCCATGGCAGATGCTGGGGCATATATTCTGTTGTTACCGTTCAATGTTTCATTTTAACCTGTAATCAGATTGTATAACATCAAGGCCCAAACAGGTGTTGCTTGCTCTGTGCTTAAAAAGTGTGGTGTGAGAAACAGTTCTTCTGCCCACAGCAGACAATGATGAAGAGGATGAAACTTTCTTATTGCCTGTGACAATGCTGGTCACTGACAGCAGAGGAGAAACCTTCCAGTCAGTCTAGTCAAACCGCTTCCTTTTGTTACTGTTTCAGATATGAACTATTGCATTTTAGAGTTGTACAGACCAAAATAAGCTAATTAGCTCTTCACTGAGGTGACTGCCTTTTTGTTTGATGCATAAAATACTGCTGGGAGGACTCTTGAGTTCAAATACTTGAAGCTAGCTGGAAAGCGGGGTCACCCTGTATTCAATTCAGTAGATGCATATTTGTTCACTCAGTAACACTGTGAAGTATTTTCTTTTCTGGCTACATTTCAGGTTAATTTTATAACTTCTTAGGTTTATTGCTAGAGCATCTAAGTGTCTAGCCATCAGGGTGCTTTAATCATTCAGTTTTCCATTAGAAGTCTTAATTATGGTGAAAATATGAGTTATAAGGATTCATCTACTATGTCAATAGAGTAATGTGCAGATACAATCCAGAAACATCATTATTGAACTCAAAGCAGGATGTGGTGCAAGGGGCTTTTCTTTAGATTAATTTGTGTGTAGCTAAGTGTAAGCACTTATGCTATTATCATAGGTGAAGCTTAACCTTTGCTTAAAACTGGTGACTGTAGTTCTTACCTTCCATGCATTAGAAAAAATGGCAGCTCCACCAAAAAGCCCAAGTCTGCCACAACCCCAGACAAAGATTTTCATTTAAAGTTGTGAGCAGCGATGCAGGTGGGAAGGGGTTGAGGAAATGCCATAGAAACAGATCCAGGAAGGAGCTGCTAGCCAAGAATCTGGCTGAATGAGCACAAGCAGCCCAGCACTGCTGAATCTGGCTAAAAGAGTCTGAGGTCTGGCTAAAGGAGCTGGGAACTGTAAGCAAAAGCCCAACAACCAGCCCCCTGTTCTGGGTCCTCTAGTGTCTCAGAAACAGGGGTTATTCAGGAAAGGAGTTTGTGTGAGAGAGATGCTGGCTTCCAGTGTTTTGTTGGGGTTTTTTTTGTTTGTTTGTTTTTCCTTTGCAACTGAAATAGCAAGGACCCTGATTTTTTTTTTGTCTTTCAGTTCACATCAGAATCTGGGTAATTATACTTACTTCTGAAGCTGAAGAAATATTTTCTTCAAATTTGTTCTTGGAAAGCAATCACTAAAATGAAGTATAATCAAATCTGAGTAATGTTTTAAAACCCAAGAAAGTATGATGGGCTGGTCTTGAACAGTTATTTGCTTAAGATACTGTATAAAAAGATTAAGTAACTTTGTACACAAAGTAGAAGCGTCTTTCTTCCAGTTTTGAACTAATGCCTGCCTGTAGAGTTTAAATAGCCAAACAGCCTTTTTTTTTTTTCATTGTGGAAGGATTCACCAGCAACGCCCATAGTACAACAGGGCTGTGTGGATATCACCAAATTCTTATTTAAACGTGTACCATACAGAACTAGGTGGAAGATAAGGGTGAAAATGCCTGGCTTCTGGTGTGTATTTGTGCATGTTTTTACAAAGAATAAAAGCTTCTCTTACTAGTTTAGCAGGAGCAGCTACAGCTATACACCAATGCCATGTAAGGCTCCTTTCCTTGTGGTGAGGTACAAGTATTCAGTATAATCTGTATCTAATCACCGTTTCATAGGGAAAGTGAGCTAGAAATGACAACCTCTGGTGGTATTCTCTCAAAGCCTAAAAGGTGAAAAGACTGGGTGTGAATTTTTCTTATTTTCAGACATGAAGAGTTTTCAAGACAAATGATATGAGTGTGTTATGCTATGTCTTTGTTGTCATTAACCAATACTGTAAGGAACAGTGAGGGGCAACTGGGCTAGTCTGGACTTTGGCATCCTCAGGAAAAAAAATTGTGCTGTCGCAGAGGGGAACAGAAAATGACAGGTCACAAATATTTGGTAGGACCAAGGGTGATCGTTCTTTCACATATTCCTGAAGAGACAGTATAGTTGTGAAACTTTGTCTCTGAGGCTTACCCGAGTCACAGCTGGCTAATATCCATCTCACCTTTTGGAAGCAAATAATTTACTTTTCTGTGAAATGGTTAGAATGCTACATAGGGATGCAGACTGAACCACCCTCTAATTTGGCTTCCTAGTGCTTGCAGGCAGAGAAATTCCATCTTGTTCGAGGCTTAAATCTAAACCAGAGAGAGTAAGACAAAGTTGAAGATACAATCCCATGGTCCTGACATCAGGTCCCTGGTGGCAACCAGTAGCTCATACTCCCTCGTTGCACTTGGTGTCTTACTAAAGCACAGAGAAAGTGGACAAAGCAGGACAGCACATCTCCTGTATGCCACTGCAAACTTGACAAGCCCCTGTGGCAGACTTCACGGAAAGTGACTCTGGCACTGAGCTAAAGGGTTGCAACTCATGCTGTCAAGGCGTGGAAAAACTGTCAAGGTGGGTTAATTTTAAGAAATGAGCATCTGACGTACCCTTGAAACAACACTTATCAAAATGACCCTCAGCTACAATTTCTGCCACTTGAGCTGGGAAGTGTTTCAGTCTGCAAAGTGCAGCAGAGGTTTCACTGAGGGTCCAAAACTAGACATAAAAAGAAGTTCTTAGTTTCTGTGTTTTTTCTCCTCAATGAGAGAAGATTCAAAGATCTGGTTAGTCCAAAGTCAAAGACAGATGTCGGTGTCATGTCATCCAGTTGTTCTTGAAAGCTACTTTCTTCTTATCTAGAGTGGGTTTTGCATTGCTTTGTGTTAGTTTTATGGAGAATTTCCGTGAAGGCCAGGGAATGGGATAGGTTGGTTGGGAGAACTGAAAGAAAACATAGTCCAAGCGGCAATTTATCTGGTGCATAAAGGAAAGGCACATATAATTGTCACATGAAGTGACACATGCCCAATGAAGTTTCACTAGCTTGTTAATATATGCTATCATCACTTTCAGTAAGAACAGCTTTTTGATGGTGAGCTCGTTGCTCTAGAATTTTTAAAACTTGTTTAAGGAGAAAATCTTTTTGCCTCCCACTTAAGCATGACTTTTCTGGTTTTACCCTCATATATAAATTGAAACACTGAATAAAAGCTAGACAGGTAAATATAATTCTGTATTTTGCCACAAAGTAGTTCATTTCAGCAAAATCAAGGCGGCGTGGGCTCAGCGTCTGACTAAGAATTAAAGGACAAATTGATATATAGGTTCTCCATTCTGCTTTTGACCCCATGCTTAGGCCTTCAGTTCTTGTGTCTGTCTTTTCCCATCTGTACAGAAAGGGAAAATGCTTATTCTAATTAGGAAACACTCTTGAAAAATCCACAGAGAAGTGCTACAAAGCCTATCTCTCAAAGATGTGATTACCTTATGGTATCTTAGCTGTAGAAGAACAACCTGTTTTGCTCATCACATACCTTCTGGTGGTGGGTGATCACCAGCATAGAAAGTAGCTGGTCCAGTGCTGAGTTAAAAAAAGATACTTTAAACAGATTCTAATGTCTAATATGAATTAATTTCTACTAGACATAAAACATGCTGAGACTTCCCTATGGTGACAAAACTTTTTAAAGTGGTAATTTCTGCATAATATTGGCTTTAATGAAGAACTGGATTTTCTCCTTTCATGTGTATGTACTTCTGCTCTTCTCCAGCTTTGTTCACTAACAGATAGATTTGCAATAACTCTGCTGCAATATAAACAGCAAGCTTTACTTTAAGCAGCTGATGCGCTAAGCTACTGATATTGAGGCAGCAGCTAGAAAATACACTTTAATGGTATATTTTAGTGCATACACTGACCAGGGTCTTCCCTCAGGAGCACTTATAGAAAATATTTTCTTTTTAAGGAATGAATCTTAAAAAAAAATAAAATCTGAGGTGTACTGTAACTCTACCGGTTTTTGGACAACAAGGATAAGAAAGAGCTTCACTGCCTGCATACACCTTATCTTTTTCTGTCTTCTTTTAGATAGGTATTCCAGTAACAAGATGCTGAAGGCAAGCTGACTTGTTTGAAGTTTAATTTTGTTTAAGAGGGAAGAGTGTCTCTGCAGAGATCAATAACTGAAGAACCCCAACAGGTCACTCTTCAGCTTGTGGATTATATTTCTAGCTCGTATTATAACTTTTTTTTCCCCTCCTGCCACCCTGCTAATATAATTTCATCCTTTAAAATAGAGTTATATTGTGTAAATCATCATTGCAAATGATTCTCCAGTTATTTCTTGTCATATCTGGCAATCTTGTAGATTTGGGCCATTGCCTGCTAGTTGGTAAGAAATCTGAGGGAAATGTCATGATTATAATGATGAGTAAAGGAGGGAAGGTCAATAGTGGGTGGTGGAACCCCAGAATAGAATAGGCCTTTCTCATAGTTCTTCCATTCATTACATATAAACTCCAACTGTATCCCATCACTCATCTAGGTGCCAAGTGTGATGGAAAAAATTTATTTCTCCTCAGCTACTGGCTGGAGATGGTGGCAGTGGTGTCTTAAAGGTATTGTTCAGAGCAGTTCTGCCTGGCCAGGGAGATTAGCCAGAAGCATTAGGGCCTTTTCATTCTCCTTTGTGATATGTAATGGTCTCCTGCACTTGAGCTGTATCAAAAGTACAAGGAGATCTGAAATGTATAAACCCCAGACAAGCTCCAGGAAAGCTTAGGGAAAGGAGGAGAGTGTAAAAATTCTACTGACACAATTGCACAGACTCACAGAAACTCCTAATGGCATTAAGTTTCTACAAGTGAGGTGCCAGTCTCTTTACCTAGTTGAATTTGCTTCTGACTCTTCCAGAGAGACAGTCCTGTCCAGGGCTTCACACTCTAAATTCCTCTTGAAGTCAAAAATGTCAACAAGGAAAATCTTGACATTTGAAAAATCTAAATAAATATATTTTAGTCAGTGGAAATGCACTCCTCCTTTTGCCACTAGGAATTGCTCTGATTTCCCCATGTTAACTTTGAATATCTGGATTTTTCCTGTCCTGAGTCAGAGCAAGTTGTTGATCTTAGAGAATCACACATAACCCTAAACTTGGCTCAGGCCAATCTGTTTTGATTTGACCTATTTTATAGATAAACTGAAATATATAATGAAAAATCACTCTGTCCAAATTTCTACGCTGTTGAGATGCTTGGATATATTTCCTGAATATGAGATGGAAACTTTATTTACACTAGGGATATTTCAATGAACAAGCATTTTTAATAACTGTACTTTTTGACTGAGAAATTCCTGGTTGGTTCTATTCTCCAGCAGCACATGTTTGAATGGACATCTCTGACCTTTTAGATTAGTGATATTTAAAAGATTGTTAGACCTCTAAATATTACAAGATTTTTGGTCACATGTAGATGTTGATGGACGCAGTCCTAACTGTGAAGCAATATATGTTTTTCATCATCTCTAGAATGACTTTAATTTTTTCTCAGAAGTATCGACTTCAAGTCAAATCACTTTAGAATGGTCTTTAAACGCGCTTGAATTATCTGCACAGTTCGCAATTGCTTAGCCTTCTTCTATTATGCGGAGATCTTGTATCATTTTAAACAGTTACCTTATCTTTTTAAGGTTTTGAAATATGTGATCTTCTGCACTGTGCACTAATGTTCTTTTTGTCTGGAATGAAGGTATCTTGAACTGCAAAATGGTATTTTTCCTCTCTGTTTAGAATTGCTTTAATATCTATACGATACCTCTTGCAGCACATATACCATCGCTGACTTACTGGCATATACCTTGAATTGCTGAACCTTCCAGAGTGTAGTCAGGTGTATGGATTTAGACAGCTGAAATCATGCTCTGATCAGCATTGATCTCTTCAGTCTATTAGTCAACTCTGCTAGATTCTAGTTGCAATTGAGATCTAGGTCAGTGATGTCAAACTTCATTTGGTGACTTAAGTAGGCACCAATGGCCATGAGCTACCGTACTGCTGAAAAATAAACTTAGCATTTTGCACTGAAAAAAATGCAGTATATCTATCATACCAGGAGAGAATTTCTGCAATTTTCCTTTGTAATTGCTGTATATATCCAATATGACATTAAAGCATTGATCTCTAGCTATTCAATTTTAATCACTAGGAGACTTAATTCTCGATAATGGTACTTTTCTTCTCGTGCAAGCAGGAACAGCCCTCTGGAACTTCAAAGGACAAAGTAGTTTACTTCTAGGTTCCCAGGCAGATGAGGGTCTACCCTGTGGTGCTGTATACGCACTGCTTACTTTACAAAACCTTTGCCATGACTTCGATTAGAAGTACACACTCTAATTCCAATGAGAGGTTGGACTGTATGGGTGAGTAGTGGTTTATATTCCCCTTGTTTCTATTTATACTACTTGGATCCGAAATATCTATGGTACATTGTGCCAGTTTTTCTTCTCTTGGAAACACGTGGACGTTCAGCCCAAGATTGTCCTCTCTATTTCAAGTTGCTGTGTGATATGTATGGTGCTTCTTCCAGCATATATGCTAGCATGACATACAAAGAGCTCAGTACCTGTTCTGAGACTATCTTTGATTCACTGGCCTTTCAAAAAGGCAGCTTTGTGTGTACATATGTTTACTTATATTTTTTTAGTGTGATATTTTCACTTCTTTTTTCTTCCAAGTCTAACTCAGCCTGGGCTCCTAGGATTTCATATCTCTTTATAATTTCTTACCTGAGCACTTTGTCCTCCTGTTACCTGGCCCTACCAATTCACTCTTTAAACACAGGCTTCCCTCAAGTGTATAGCTACAGTTCTTTTCTGTGGAAGATACTTTGTTTTGCAAAGATGAATTACCTGAATGCCAAAATGTTAACTTTGAATTCTTTATAGTAAATGTTTAAACTCTGACATTGATTCTGTCCAGCTATGCAGGCTTTGTAGGTGTTACTTCTGTGTAGATCAACTGTTTTCTTTCCTATCTTTTCTTCCATGTTGAAATGTGTTGCAACTGTTCTATTTCATTGAAGTACACCTCATACCTAGGGCAAGTTCAAACCTGAGGGACTCTGAAGTGGAAAGTCTTGTATTAACAGTCTCCCAAGGCAGTTGCTAGATGCAGTATGTTCTGTCCATGGCTGGCTTGCAGTTTTTTCCATCTGACATCAGTTTTGAAAGTCTTTATGCTAGAAATAGCAGAAGAGAGAATTATTTTCTATTTATAACATCTGAAGAGGATGAAAAACATTTACATCTGTGAGGTTTTTAGAATGCCTCATACATTGTAGATGTAGTTGAAATTGTAATGTTGCCTATATATTCTAATACAAAATGTAAAAAATAACGAGATAGTTTTCTTCCAGCCTGGACTCTTTTTTTCCCCAAAGCAAGAAAGTAACTGCTACAAAGAAGTGAATGCATAGCATTTATCTTTCTTACACATGTAATTTTTCAAGGAACAGAATATTAATGGAACATAAGATGATCCCTATTTAGGAGAGGAGGGAAGGGGGAAACAAATTCTGAGAAATTCTGTTTTTCCACTCCGCAGTGCAACTCTGCATTACGATTCAGCACACACAATTCACACCTAAGAGCCTGTGTTCTGAGGTTCTACAGTTTTTATCAAATGCCCAGAGTGAGCATTGTAACCCTCTCCAAACTTGCACTAGATAGGCTGGCAGTGGTCCAAATGCTGGCAGAAGCACTTGCACAACCACAAAATGTTAGCTTTTTCTTTTCTTTATTTTCTTCCAGACACAATTCAGCAGCATTCCAGATGACATGCCTTCTGTTAAGTAAAGGGAAAAGAGTGACAAATACCTTCAGAAGGGAAGTTATGATGCAGTGGCATCAGTTCAACATAATCTTCCTGGTTAGTTGTAGCCCCAGCTAGTTCTACTTAGCTGCCCGATTTGGATAATCGGAGATGATCAAGCCCGTATTGTTTTCTCATAGCTACAAACCTTTTAAGATAAATCCAAAGTGACTCCAGTGATCTAAGAAGGTAAAGGGGTAACTAAGTTGATGAAGGGGAAAAGGTAAAGGGGAAAAAACCTCTTACCACAGCTAAATATATACCACCACCTCAGGCTGCATCATATTATACCAGAGGATTCTTTGTTAAAACTGGTTAGTATCATGGACTTCTATGTGCTTTTGTCACCTAGTCCTCTTCTGTAAACTGAAAATGAGCTATGAGCCTGACATACAGTTGTAGAGACTTCTGCTGGCTTTCTTTGTAGGTAAAAGGTAAGTAAGTGTAGGGAGATAAGAAAAGCAGCTCCTCTTCAATTTCTGCTAGAAGCAGCTAAGACAAGGTTGACTTATCTCCAGGAAAGATGTCGATGAATGTCCAAAATATTGAAGTCCCAACTCTGAAAGCATAAATATACAGCATTTTCTTCTGGGTAATCCCTATTAGACCTTTTTAATTTTCTCTCCTTCTATCCATTGTCCAATAGGAGTGAGAGGGACTGAAGAGCACTAGCGTCCTGGGAACAGTTAACTCTTCTCTGAGAATGACTGGTAGTAGACAGCACCTACAGTGACCCTGCACTTCACCAAGGGATGCTTGAAATCTTGCTACAGGCAAAAAGAAATACACTTTAGCCTGTCTGGTTTTCTCATTCCGTATAGGCAGGTACTGTAGCCCTCTGAAAAAAGTGGGTTGTATTACTCATGTAGAAGAACCAAGATCAAAGGGTCAGTTACACTATAATAAAAATTAATGGTTAAAAGTATACCATATAAACCGAACCTTGCTTCATTTTGGGTTTTTGCCAAGGTCACTGGAGGTCTGAGTTAAAAGGTCTTGATCTTAAACCATGAATGCCCGTAGGGATACAATGCTGTGCATGAATTTTGTGTATGCGTGTTCTAGTTCACAGCAAGGACGTTTCTGTGGACCCCTCCTTCGTGCTGTTGCCAGCACAGCCTCTTCACTTGCTGGTCGAGCTGTGCTGCTGGCAAGCACAGGCACTTGGGTTGTTGCTGGCCTGAAGGGAAAAGGTGGTAATTGTGTGTTATGAGACAAACCAAACTTCGGAGGTGACTGGGGAGGGTATAACAGAAGTTTATAAAAAAGAAGCACAGAACTGGTGGAAGAGGAGTGATTGCACAGTTTCTCTAAAGCAGGACAATAAATACAACTCACTAGTGACAGATCAAATGAAATATGAGGTGCATCCTCACACAGTACACATTTAAAGTGCTCTAGCAATTGCCACAGTTTACATGGTCACAAAAGTGATTGTATCAGTTCAAGAATGATAGAATGGTTGGGATTGGAAGGGACCTCTGAAGGTTGACTAGTCCAACCCCCTGCAGTGAGCAGGAACNATCCTTTTCTGCAGGGCTGCTTTCTATCACCTCATCCCCCAGCCTGTACTGATGATGTGGATTGCTCTGGCCCAGGTGCAGGACCCTACACTTGGTCTTGTTGAACCTCATGAGAAGGAAAGTCTGTTCAGGGATTTTTAAATGCAAAAGCCCTAGGCAACCTAGGTTGCTGGACAGAGGGGAAGAGTAGTACTGCAAGAAGCGTCTTGCTAGTTCAGTTCCCAAGGCTCTGCTGTTGCTATGGGTGGACAGAAGACCCTGGTCTGGATGGACCTTTTCTCACAAAACCCACTGCCAGAGTGAGAGCAGATATAGAAAATGGGGCATTTGGGCTGTGCTTTGAATTGGACGTGAGGAAGCAGCAGAGACAACTGCCTTCTGTGGTCAAAGTCTGTCCTGTTATCTGCTAATTGATTGTTTTGTTTGTTTTGTTTTCAGTGACTTAAGCAACAGATATGTAACATCCTTATTATTTTTCTTTTATATAATAGATTTCTTTTTATCCTTTTTATATGGTGATAATTTGGTTTAAGGAAAACCTTCATTTTTTGCTAAATGTTTAGACTGTCCTATGTGTGTGTAAATTACATATATGTATGCATATTTACATCGGCTTCAAAAACCAATTGTTTTTTTAACCACTGCTATAATGGTAGCGGCATCGGGTACATCAACTTGTGAGAATTTGTTTTCCTTAAAGTGCAGCATTTACATATGCTTAAGGGTGGCAACTTAAAACTTGATCCTTATTTTTTTCTTAGATAAATCATTCTGGGAATAGTACAATAAACACCTATTCAGGCTTTTCGTGAGCTGCTTGTGTTTGCAAAGGTAGGGCAAATATCATTAAGTGTAGCTACCCTATGAGAGCAGTTTAATAACAGAATCACAGAATGTTAGAGGCTGGAAGGGATCTCGAAAGATCATCAAGTCCATTTGCAAAGTAAGCAGGGTTCAACAACGCTGAAACTAATGTAAGAATCAACCTAATAGATGGTCCAGGATAGGCTTTCTGCATTTTTGTGGGCTCACAGTGAATCTGGTTGTCTATATACTGACTTCAGGGCATAGGAACATGGGACTGGGAAAGACGAGGATAATTAAGTCTATTCTTCTATTGTAGGCAACAACATCAATTAGTCCTATCATAAATGTATTAAAACCACATTTCCTCTGGTTCCATACTATCCAGCAAAACTGATTTATGCTTTCTTAAATAGCCGGGCTGCATTCGTTGCCTGCCCGTTGACTACATGAGAGAAAATGTGTAGCAAGTATTTTATTAAAGAATAAAATACCAGTTCACTAGGGAAAAAAATCAAGTGCAACGGACAAGGAAAACAGGTGAGATGTGTTAATGATCTGGCAGCAAGTATTAAGAATGACATTTCAGACTTATCCCGTGATTAAGACCAGGGGCTGATTTCTAAGGACAATTGAGTAAAGAAGAGAGACTTCACTTGTCTAGTCTTTGGATCACTCACTGCAACTCATATTCGAGTAATATACGTGGATTTTAGTGCCTGACTTTGCATATTCATATTTAAAGCGTGTACCGTGTTTGTTCCCAACCTCATTTTATTAAGAGCTGAGAATAGGAGCTTAACAATTTTGTTTTGTTTGCATTAGACCTTGAATGGAAAAGGCTAAAATATCAGGGGGAAGGGAGGAAGTTTTTTGTAGTTGTGTGATTTACAGTAGTAGCCTGTCTTATCTGTATCATCACTACATGATGAAAGAGAAAAGTGTGAGAAGCAACAAGAATAGATCATCGTAACGACAGCAACAATGTTCTTTATCATTTTGGACTTGTCACTCTTGGAATGATTAGATACTCGTCCAACATACAGTAGGTGGTGTGTTTTCAAAATGAATTGGATGTTTTTGAAATGCAAGCAGAATTCTTAAAGGATATTTCATGAAGTGGTGGGGTTTTTTTGTTTTGATAAATGATCCAAAAGCTATTGGATTTTTCTTTCCTTTCGTACATCTCTGTGGCATTTCCTCCTGTAATTGAATTATGGGGTTTTTTTTTCCCCATTTACTGGCTAGTTTGAGGATATGAAGAAGTTAACAGGCAAGGTATTCCCTCCCTATTTGTCCTTTCTACTGCCTGCCGTCATCCCTGACACTTCATACTGCGAATAGAAGTGCTAATATTCAAAATGGATGAGATACTGTTATAAAATGGATAATTCAACTCCACATATTACTGATTGAATATGAATCTGTCTGATAACATTGTTTGTTCTTTTAGTAACAAATCTTCACAATGCTAGAGGCTCTATATGGCAGAGCCAGGGGTTATGACTATGTACCTGTTTCACTGTACCATAACAATATTCTGTAGATAGTCCAAACCCGTGCACCCAAACAGCCTGCATTCTCACAAGAATGATCTTGCCAGGTCAGATAAAGTCCATTTAGCTTAGTATCTCATTTCTGATAATGGTCAGTAATGTCTACCAGAGGGTGTGGGAGCAGGTCTGACATATAGCAGTATTTTCTCGGAGCACTCCCCCAGTTTGTGATATGAGGGCATCCTGAACCAAAAGTGATTTGTGGTCCTCAGCAGACTTTTACTCCTTAACTGTTTCAAGTCTCTTTTGGACCTGTGGAAATGTATCCACAACGTTCTGTGGCAAGGAGCTTTGTAGCATACTTCACGTTACTTCAAGAAATACCTTGGGTTTGATACTCCTACCTCCAAGTTTCCCTTAATGCTGTACCCCTATCTGCTCCTCAGTTCTTTATTTGGAAGCTGGCAATTGTTTTAACTTTTTACTCAGTATCTACTGTTGCATATGTGTTTATTGTACCTGCCCTCAGTTACTACTTTCCCAAGTATGCCTTCACTTTGAAGTTTTCTGGGTGAACTCTGAGATCATCAGTCTTGATGAATCCCATCTGACCCTTTTCCAAAAGGAAGGAAAAACTCAACTCATCCTATTAGTTAAATATTACAAGGTTGTTGCAGAGGGAAAATCAGATGTTACTTTTGTTTTGAATGCTTGGGTGGTGTCACTCTTCCATGGTGCGGCAGCAGGACATTCAGCCTCTACTCTGCAGGCACCAGGACTGGTGCTTGCAGGACTGAGTGGAATTTTCACTTGTTTTGGACCTGATATGTTTTTTCTCTCAAAGAAAGTTAGCACTTACCATCTCTTTCAAAGTGAAGAGAGGGCTTAACAGCTATGAAAATCAGGCCATAAGTACCTAGTTACTGGAGATTGTGAACTTCACTTTTTGGCAATGTTTCCTGACCCTTTCATTTTTGTGAAATGTATCTCCTGGAGTCGCTTGTTTGTAGCTTGATAGAAGTATTTTCCTGAACGGTAGAGAATCAAGATACTTTGGTTTTGCCTGTGCAATAATTGCTGCTACTTCCTGACAGCTGAACTGAGCATTCAGAGACTTTAGGTATAGAAATAGGGCAATGAGAACTAGGTCATGATTTTCCAAGAAAGAAGCCTATCTTCCTTTGGACTGATCAGTACTGATAATTATGCAAATATGCTCCTGTGAGACAGAGGCAGGTTAAGGTTATATTTCTTTACTAAGCTGGTTTGATGCAAAAAGTACTCCAAAGAAAACAGTTTTCTCTCAATTGCTATTATTGGTATTCTGTTAAGACAATAAAAGGTGCAGAGCTGTTTATTTAACCACTTTCTACTCTTTCATGTTTCCCAGGGAACAGGGGTAGATGTAGAGACCTGCACTTGGATAGGGAAGATAATTGGCTGGCCACCTTCTGCAGAAGGTGTATAAGAATACCCTTCAATGATCTGTGTTTTTGCACTGTGTGCAACTGCAATTTCAGCTCTGCCCTTGAAATGCAGATTAAGCAATGCTGCCAACTTGTATTCTTCTGTCAAACATTTCACTGGCTTGGGAGTCTGAACACAACTTACAACATATGTCCTCTGCCAGGGTTATTGTAGCTTGGTGCTTGGTTGTAGGTTTGTTGTTGTTTTGGGGTTTTTTTTTACCTCTTGAGCAGAGGATGCAGTTCAGATGCTTGATTGTCTGCTCCCGAATTAATGTGATTCCTTGCATTTGCTGGTTTGAATGTTCCAAATTTGTGTCGTCACTGCTGAGGAGTTCATTGACTCTGAAATAAAGTTGCTCCTGCATGGGAAGTGTTGGGGAGAGTATC
This sequence comes from Baryphthengus martii, assembly GCA_013396935.1. Lineage (NCBI taxonomy): Eukaryota > Metazoa > Chordata > Aves > Coraciiformes > Momotidae > Baryphthengus > Baryphthengus martii. The sequence continues at coordinate 109,050 of VWZK01008085.1, forward strand.
ACCCTGCACAGCATCTTTCTGTTTCTTTCCTGTCGTGCTCTGACTCTTAGGCAGCCAGCCTCAGCTTGCTCTTCCTGGCCCTTTTCCAGTTAGTTTGCTGTTCTCTTTCCAAACAGCATTTTGACAACAAAGCTGTAGGCGTGTCTGCTTACATGTTGTCTCACAACCAATGCACCTGTCATTGAGAGAAATTCACTGACTAGATCATGCCTTTCCTTAGGGAAGGAGTTAGGGTTAAGGATTTGCCACTTCGGGGCCAGCCAAACCAGTGGCTGCTACGGAGACGCAACAGCGTTTAAAAGCAAGATTTGAGACGCAAAGTCTGAGACATTCCTAAGGAATGGTCAGGTTCTTGGGTATGTCAACCTTCTTCACCACCAAAGACGCTCGTGGGCAGTTGCTCTTAACTTGCTCTACTTTGACCTTTTTTTTTATGCAGGTCACTTTAAAAAGGGCTAGTAGATTCTTCATGTACTCCAAGACTGTGACATTTATTTACTCATGAGCGTCTCTAGCTTGACTTCAGATTCTGAGGTGAAAGTATACCTCTAGGAGTGTTTGCCTTTTGGAGGTAGAAGGGCCATCATATTTTATGTCATGTTACATATGCTTGTACGCTTCCAGCACTTACAAGATTTCTGGTGTATATTTGGCATTCCTGTGGAGTAAAGTGTTGGTGTAAGATAGTAGAAATGATGTGTGAGGCCTGCAGAATAACACGTTGCAACATCATCCATCCTTGGGGCATTCTCGTATAAATTGGTATATCCACTAGTTTCAAGGCTCCTATTAGTATAAATATACTGGCAAGAAAGAACATACAGATCTTTTTGTGATGTATCCTATACAGTGGTTCCAGCAGGACAGAGAATGTAGTTTAACAAAACCTGGGAACAGCTGCGGAGTTGTGGCTGCAGGTAAAATTTGTTTGTAGCTTTCATGGATGAGTTTTTGCTGGCAGTAAAATGCTTGTTGATGTAGTTTTCTGAGAGAAAACTACTACTTATTTTGGATCTGTCTTTACCTTCTTTTACAAATGTTTGTTAGGATGTTATGGTTTTGAAGGGGTGTAGTTCCTGTATGCCTGATTCTGTATAGCTTAAAAATGACTGCTTTTTGAATGCATGGTACTTTCTGAAAATCAAGGATTTTTTCTAAGCTATGCTTTTTCTAAAAAAAAAAAAGTGAAGACATTGAAGTAAATTAAAAATAAGTCTCTTAAAATTCAGAGAAATCGGTGACCTAATGGGGACTTGTGTTCTATGGTAGTTTAGAAACTTCTGATCTGAGAAAGAAGTAGAGAGAAGTGAAACTGCTAGGGTTTGCTTAAAATTTAAATCAGTTCAAGGTGAATCACAATACCTCTCTTAATATTAGAAGGAAAATGGGCTGTCAGGTGTTTTGGTTTGTTTTCTTTTTCCCTTTTTTTTTTTTGTTTTTAATTTGCCTCTCACTCTTAAAGAAGTAACTTCCTTGTGTGTGGCATACTTGTGCACTCCTGGCATCTTGTCAATCCTTAAGAAAAAACTTGGGAAACATCTGCTGCCAGTAAAAATACTCATTTAAGAAACGGAAAGCAAAACCAAAATGAAATAAAAGGAAAACAGGAAACTGATTTGCGATGATTGTGGTTTTTTCCATTACCTTTTTCCTCCCCTTTCATTTGGTTAATCTGTTCGTTTTAAAAAAAGAATTATTTTTGCTTTTCTTGCTGAATGGCTTGCACTATGTGTGTGAGGTATCCTTTTGAATCTGGTTGCTGAACTCTATCCTTTCGAACTACTGGTATCGAAACAATACTGCATGCAATTTGTGCCCTTGAGTTGAGTGCACGAGGAGAGTCCGGCAAGCAGCCCAAGGTAATTTCACCTAGAAGTGAGACTATAGCTGTCTTTACTGTGAAAAGCAGGACACGGGTGCAAGGAGAGAGATAACTGTAATTTTGCAGGATTTGCTTCAGAGTGCGTTATGACTCGTAGGATCCAATTGTTGAGGGATGTGGGAGAGATGAGTCCTCTGGGTGTTGATACCTGCAAAGAAGTGAAAGTGGATGCCTGGTCAGGGGCTTTGGGTCACTTGGTGTCAGAGTTTCTCTGGGACTCAGGCCCATGTAGGGGGTTCTTGTGACAGTTACACGTCCTCTCTATTGCCCTTGGTCTGTTGAACTTGAGATCTGCAGGGGTGTGATAAACTCTAGGTAAAACCCAGAATGAAGCTTAGAGCAGGGTATCAGGGGTTAGAAACTAATGTGATTACTCAGTAGTGTAGCAATTTAAAAAAAAAAACCAACAAAACAAAACAACTAAAAAACCCACACAACAAAACCAACTACTATTTGTAATTTAAACACTCGATCAGTATTGTTCTTGCAAAACTCAGGTCTTGTGTAGCCCTTCAGCTCTTAGGAGACAAATTTCAGTTTGGAAACCCTTTTCTATGGGTTTCATCTACTGCAGGATTGACCGAGGAGATTTCATTCAAAGGTGTCTTCTGAATTTTTTTAAAGTATTTTCATAGTGGAAAGAAAAAATTCTAGCTGTATCTAACAGCCTAACAAGCAAGGCCTTTGCTTCTTTATTGATAAATAAAGATACAAATATACATATCTGTATACGTATATTTGCTTAATTTAGCTCATTACAGAAATAATACAAACAGCCTGTTGCTAAGCTGGAAGGTGTAAGTAGCTGGCAGCTGGAGGTGGTAGGTTTTGCTAATGAGCCTGAAAAATAATGACTCCAGAGAAGTAGGAAAAACTGTTTTAGCAGTTATGAAAACATCTGTGGATAAAGACAACTTGGGGTGGTAGATACCTATAGCAGGTATATCCAAGCTGAAGGCACTGAAGATTGCCTAACAAGGCATGGTTTTTTTGCTTGCAGGCTGTGCATGTAGAAAGAGCAAGCAGCAGATTTTTGCCTTGCCAGGAGCTGAAGTAGCTCCTCCAAACAGAGCTTACGTGAGAGAAGTTTGAGGTTTCTGAGGTAGGAAACTGCCAAGTCTTTGCTCCTGTTGTATTTGAAAGATGTGTGGATGTTTTGAGCATGTTCATAGTTAATGAACCGATTTGCAGATGTTAATTTGTTTTCAGTGACTTAACTGTGTTCTAATGGATGTAGAGCTCTGAATATTAGCCAGCTGCTTGGGCCAAGAGCCATAGACATCAGATTTCTCAGATTATCTGGATGTTGATACCTGAAAATCCATGTGTTTAGTCATTTGGTAGAGGAAGGCTTATAGTCCTTTTGGTGGATGCGATGAGCCCAGAGCAGGATATGCCTCCCCAGGTATGTGGTGGGCAGTGTGTCAGGGCTCCTGTTCTCCGTCAGAGGCCTACTGGATGTTGGAACCTCTATTGGTGGTATTGCTTTTACTGTGGCCAGCTTCTCTCCTCTCTCTGGCAGCAAGTGTGGCTTGGAGTACAGCTGCAGACAGCTGATAAGTGAGCAGGAGGTGTCGTGGAGTATGAGACTTGGTGAGTTCAGTAAGTGCTTTTTCACAGGCAAACAAAGCAAACTGTTTACACTTTTGCCGGTCATAAACTTCCTCATGCTAAACAGCCTATAATGAAGTTGCTTAACATGCAACACATTGAGTTGTCACAACTTGAGTAACACTGATCTTTGATGTTTTAGCTTTTGATAAGATCGTACGATATTTGTGGGTTGTTTTTTTTTAAGTTTTAGAAATGTGCAAATCAAGCTTGGAGAGATAGTGAAGCAAAGTCGGACATTTCTAACTTTAATGAAATAAGCTGCTGTGAGAGAGTAAAGTACGGCAGGTCAGAGATACCAAAGTGAGAAATAGCAAGGGTTACTCTCAGGGATCACGCAGTAAAGTCTCCCTCAGTAATTTAGAAAGAGAGCTGCTGAATAGCTTAAAAGTATGAGAAGAGCCTCCCCTTGCCTTGGGTCAAAAAAAGGAGTGTGACTTCTGGCTCCTGAGACCCCAATTCTCAGTTCTCATTCTTTGAACCAGAATATAAGGCAACAAGAAAAAAAAGGATAACTGCAATCCACCTTTGTATTCTGGGACAACCGACAGCTCTTAGGTATAATATTAGAGCAGCTTCAGAGCATCCTGAAATTGCACTGTGATTTGCAATCTGTGCCAGGCGTAGAAGGACTATAGTGCCAGGTCTTCAGAGCTTGTGTTCTCGCTGCTGCTACTCTGCCTTTGGCCTGCTCCCAGTCCATCTTGTTCCTCAGGATGGCGTTTCTAATTCATTTAGGTCTCTTTTTTTTTTTTCTACCTCCAGCCAGGTGGAGAAAGTGAACTCAGCAAGCTCAAGAGCTCTTAAGTTCCAAATCTGTCTATCCCAATGAGCATGAAATAAGCAAAGGGAGCAGGAGGTCTGCATGGGTAAGCAAGGAGCTCCTGATAAATGTTGGGCACAAAAACTGAGGGTAAAAGAGTTGGGAGCAGGGTTAGGTGGCCTGGTAGGCTAGAGGACTGGTAGGCAGGGAGGAATAACATGAAGTTCAACAAAGCGAAATAACAGAATATCTTTGGTTGGAAGAGACCTTCAAGATCTAGTCCAGCTTTCAACCAAACACTGCAAGTCCTGCACCCAGAGAACCTCACACGCAAGTACAGAAGCTTTCCTTCCCACATGCACGTAATCTCATCCAAAGCTGTGCCTAGGTGAAGCTTCTCTTTCTGTTCAGCTGCATGCTACTTCTCTTAAAACTGCTGCGATTTGATTCCTGTTCATGAGGTCTACCAGGCTGTAAATAAGATTCATATGGAGATACGCTTACAGCTATGGGATTGCCTAACTTAGATTGAACTTCCTTTAAAAGGTTTAGTGATCCATAATTGCATTCTTTAGTAATTGTGTTAAAGTATATTCTTTATATTGATCATTTTGGTTGTGCTTCAATTGTTTTTGAATTGATCACAAAGAACCTGACTGTATTTTGCCTGGTTATCTTTAGAGTTGAACATGAAATGATCAAACTCAGTTTGTGAAAATGTCAGAATAATTTTTAATTTTCTGGCAAAATGTCTGTAAACTGAACACTTCTGCACTTAAACTTCTCACAACTGATTGGCATTTCCTATTTTGAAGGAGTATATGGGCCTCTGGGGGGGCTGCAAAATTTGAAATATCTCAGGAAAGAAAAAGATGATCTCAAGGCAATATTTTTCAGGAGAGAAGGTATTGATTTTGGTTAAGTGAATTTAGGTTATAAACTTGTCCAGTCCTTTTTCTACCTAATGGGACCTGTGGAAACTCCATGAGTTTTGGAATCATCAATTTTGTAAGTAGCAATAATCAAACTTCTTTCACATAAAATTTAAAAAAAAAAAATGTTAATTTTTTTTTAAAAAATCCTATTTTAGCCATTTCCTATCTCTTTGACCTATTAAAGACGTTGAATTGACAAAAAAATTTGAAGAAAAATAATTCTCCTAACTTTTAAATAATTCTTCATTCTCTCTGCTGAGAGTGTAAATTTAATAGCAAAAGAAATAAATTTCTATGTGATAGCCTGCCCTCCTCTCCAATGTTTTTTGGAAACTCTTTCCTATGTGCAGAGATAACATAGTCCTGACAAAGAAGAAATGTTGAGCTTGTCAGAACGGAAACTTGAGTTGCTGATTGGTGACTGTCAGCAAGCTACTTGGTTCCCCTCTCTGTCTCCTTGTCTTATACCTCTTTTCCTCTGATAAAACGAAATTTAGTGTCATACTTGGAAGAGGAAGGCAAAATGAGATACTAGTTTCGATGTATGAGATGTATGCAGTGTCACCACTGAAGGCATCAAGACTGCAGGAATTTAAAAATGAGACTGTTTTACTGAAATCCCAAGAAAAGGGGTTTTTTTAATCTCAGAATTTAGTCTGAACTTCCACATAGGACAGGCTTGCAATGATTTCACAAAATCACTTCTGCTTCACAGTCAGCATTTCTCCTTGGTTTGCTTGCACCAACCTTAGGCATTGGTATATCAACCAGAGAAGATGCACCAGATCTGAGGGCGAGGGCAGGCCTCTCAAATGGCTTAATGTCTGGTGCATGTGGTGGTATCTGTTGAGGCAGGAGCTGCAGCTGCAGGCTTCTGCTGGAGACTTGCCTGGTTAATAGACTTCCTTGGAGGATGGGATTCTGCTGGGTGAAAATATATCCCTAGGTGCTACCTCTTTTCTTGCAACCTTTTTCTCCAGCAGCAGCAGCAGCTAGTCAGCAAATCAACCCACCAGTTGTACTGGTAGGTGGAGCCACAGACTGCTTCAAAAGGTCAGGTCATGCAGGAGCATGTTCTGCTTTGCTCTCAGCACACAACACTTGACAGGTTTGTATACTTTCCAGTGTTTTAACTAGCCTTTTACCATTCCTTTAGGAAAAGGAAATGTATAGTGACTACTCTGATGGAGTTGTGGAAGCTGTGGCAAAAGGCCCAAGGCAGAGTGGAGTTTGAGCGATCTGTACCTGACATTCTATGATGAGTTTGCTTTAGTTTGTCCCTGAAGGTTTTCCTGCATCTGTAATCAGCGGCATTCAAATTAACATGGTGTTCCGGTATGTACAAACAGGCTGTTGCAAGCACAATTTATTCATTCTGCCTCCATGTCCTGAGTGGTGATGTATGGTTTGCTGTCCAGTTCTTGCTTGGGATTGCAGTGTTGGAGTTGACTTCTCTGCAAAGGATGAAATGAAACAAAAATAGGAAATCTGCGTTTGGTGCCTATTCTCTACTCCTTGCTGATGCAGCAAAAAGACTTCAGGTTTCTCTTGTTATATGGAACTTTTTCCCCTGTCACTTCTAATACTGTGCTTCACACATAGCTAAGGGCCTAATGTTGCTGGTGCTACTGTACTTGTTTCATTTTATCCCATTGACTATGCCACTTAGTGTGCTTAGTCACCTGCTAAAAATCCTTTTAAGGTTGAGAACTAAACACAACACAGAGTATTTTATCCTACCTACTTATGCATAGTTAACATCCTTTGCTTTTATGCTTAGCTTGCTGCTATGAAAATAATGAAATATTTATTCAGCTGTTAAGGATCAGAGTTTTCCTTCTCTCATGATTAGATGATCTGCAGAGGATGGTCCTTAGAGAAGGAGAAAGGCTCTAGTGTTCTCCAGCACTGCTGTCAGGAGAAGGTTATACACTGAGGTGGAGCATGTATTGTTGTTATTTTGATAGGCTAGACTTTTTGGCTCAAAGGAAGCGTGGTCAAAGCCTTTGAATTTCAGCATGGCTTTTAATATCACAGGTGGCTTGCAGCAGTCAGCCTGACTCCTAATCATCTATTAAATGCTGTGGTTTTTAGGCAGTGGGGTGCTCTGCAGTATGTCTTTTTGTGTTAAGTTCTGTAGGATTTAAATCAACGTGGCTGATACTACAATGATCTGCAATTAACACAGCACTGTGTCACTATAAAAATCAATGAGGACTGAATCATGATCAGGTTTTTAGGAATAACCGGGAAGGAGAATTTGTTTCTTCCTTTCCCACTTTCTGGGGGGTGTGGTACCTTTCAAATGGAGATTTCTACCCTGTCAACTTAGTGCTGGGTATTCTGAGGATCTCACCCTAGGGGTATATTCCTGTACAGAAGAAGCCAGCTGAGAAAAGTCTTCAGTATATTTAGCTCACCATATGTTTTCAGAAAACTCTTCTCCTGGAATGAACATTCTTAAACACACGCTTACCAACAGGCCAGCATCTGTTCACTTAGTTGTCAAGACCTACAGTGCACTTATACAAGAGAGAGTAAATGATGGAGATGAGGGAAGGAGAAAATATAATTAAATGACCTCTGCTTTCCTCCTCAACAGTCATACACCCACACATCCTAAAGAATCACCAGTTTCTTGATTCTGTATGATTTTCTTATTTCCATTAGATTAATCATTTATTGTAAGGGTACACGAACCTCAGACTGAACTTCAGGTTGAAATCTAGTTTTCTGTGTCATTGAAAATCTCAGCCAGATTAATGTTTCTGACAATGATGCCAGTGGCACTAAAAAAAAGAAAAGAGGAGGAAGAGATTTTGTCAGCTTAATTTTATGTCAGTGGCTCTAATATGTCTAGGCCTTGAAGAAGGGACTTGAAACTTGAAAGGCTTAGCATATGGAAAAAAAAAAAAGGGAGGGGAAGGAGAAGGGATTTTTGGCATTGTGCTGTAACTCATCCTTGAGTTTAAGGCTGCTCCTAATCATCTGTCTTTGTTTAGTGATGACTTCTGAGAATATTGAAAACCCATATGAATGCATGTAAAGAAGCACATCAAGTATTCCAACTTCTCTTCTGAAAGGATTCCAGAACATAGCAGACATCTCCAAAAGGTCATATGTTCTCTGTAGGTGCTGAAGAATGAAGGTTTCAAGTGCAGGATGTGACTGGTGGATGTCATAGAAATTAAATGGAGTTTGGAGCATAGCATTGTGTTTTCAAACTGTGCACTGCCACGGTGGTCTGGAACAGAAGGACAGATGGGGATATGGGGACAGGTTCAGCTAGGGGGAAACAAAGGAGCTTTCCCAGAGATGCTGGAGTTAAGGAGAAACGTAGAGTGAGGGGTAAGCTCAGGTGAGGAATGGATTTGTTTGGAGTACTATGGGAGTCTGACAGTGTGCTATTGTATTTATTTAGAGTTCTGAGAATGCTAAAAATGGCCCCTGTTATGCACCAGGTACTTTTGACATATGTTAGAAATAGATGACAAAAATACCCTCAGTGTGGAAGTACAAATGAATATTTCAAGGAAAATGACAGTAAAACGAAGTTAGGGTTGGGAGTTCACATTAATAATGCAGACTGGTCTACAGCACCTTCGTTTTTCATCTGTAAAATGGGGATAATGATGCTGACCCGGTTTGTAAATGAGCTCAGAGATCATCTGATGAAAAGCATCACCAACAGAAATGTTAGTGGTATAAATTGGTGTTAGAGATTTGGTATAATTGTTTCAAACTAGAATTTTATATGTACCAGGACATCCAGAACAGAAATTAAGGAAATCCAAATATTTCAGTGTGGAAATGCTCTCACAAGGTGTACGAGTAGCTCTGCTGAGCAGTAATGCCATATGGTAGCTGTGCAATTATAAGCAATATGGTTTTTTTTATAGTTGTGGATCAAACCAATCTTTTTAAAGAAACACAAATTTTCTTGACTTGGCTCCTTCTGCCGTCTGTCTGTCACTGTCACTCATCGATTCCATATCACAGGCTGTTTCTCAGGAGCTTCCTCTTTTACTGCATGCTACTTTTGAGGCTCTTTGGCCAGCAACACTTTGTTCTTCCTGTAGTGTTTTTGATTTATGTACCCAGGCAGCCTCTGTGGTCTTTTCCCCCTCTGACTGCTTGTCTTAATCCTCTGTCATCAACTCCACCCAGCGTTTTTTTCAGGCTCTAATACCCCTGAGAAAGCCCCTTTGTCCCAGTTTCTTAGTTTGCAAACAGGTCTGAGCTCTGTTCTCTACTTGTCTGACACGTCTGCATCTGGCTCCCCCCACCCATCCTCACCCTCACACACAACACACTCTGCTAGCTTTCCCACCATCCTCCTGACATGATCAGTCTCGTTTTTACCGCTTTGCCATATCAGAAACTTAATTTCAGTCTCCTCTCTCCTTTCCAGTGCTTTGACCTTGGATGTGCAACCACCTTCCCTTTCACCCTGTCAATGCTGCGTGTGCTTGCTCTTTGTCAGAGCCCACCATGCTCGTTGCCTTTTCAGTTTTGCAACAACAACAATAAAGAGAAACGTCTATGCAAATCCTGACCAAATAAATAACTACGAAATTATTAAAAATAGATCAGTTAAAAAAAAAAAAAGTTACACTTTCCAGGTATAATCACTTGTCTAGAAAAAGACACTATTTTATTAATGTGTTTTTCTGACCTTGCTTATATTTAAAAAAAAAACTAAACAAACAACAAACCCTGGCTTCTAATCCTAGCTATACATATTTAATTTTGAGTGTGCAGTATATTCCTTTGGACTCCAAGATATGCTGATGAATAAGCCTTTTGCAGATCAGAATATTGGAAGGCAAAAAGTAAAGTGTGAAGCTGTGGTAGAAAGATCATGGGAGGTGATGAAATAAATGGTGGGGAATCTGTGTTCACATGTTTCTTTTTAAAGTCTCCTCCAAGGTCTCTTGCTTGTGTTTGGTTCTGATGTGTAGAAGGATTGTAAAGAAAGGAAATAAAACACCCTTTTCTCCATTATTTTTTTGGCTGTTAATTTCTCAGACTGCTCCAACTTCAAATGCTAGAGGCTGCACTAGGGCTGATAGTTTTTATGGTCTCTTTGTATTTGTGTGCCTGAGACCAGAACAGGACTGACCTTACACTAATAGAAAGATGGAGTTGGTTGAAAATTCAGCTAATAATGCAAACTACCTTCCACTGTAGCTATGCAGCAGGCACTCTGTAATAATAAATGTCAGGCTTTCTCCCTTCATGGTGCTACAAATGTTTGCAGACTTTTAGCAGAAGGGTCATTTTTTTAAAAGGGAAGGCAGAAAGTTTATATCGTTTCTGTTCTGTCTGATATGCAAGTTTGGTAAAAAGTTGTGTGTAGCTTTTATAATTTTGATTCTATGGGGGTTTGAGGAGTAAGTGTTACTCCCTGTTTTTTTTGACAATGCTATTTGACAGATTAAGAAATGAAATGCTAAAGTAATCTTGCATCTGAAAACAAAGATGGAAATAGAGCAGAAGTCATTTTGCAAGCGGGGAGTAAAAAGGTTTTTGTGTTTGCCAGCATGCACAGTTTAGGATAATTTCAGTGCATCAGGAAATGAGCTTTAAATTATTCTAAAGTGGTTGATAAGTGAGAGGAGCGCAGTTAAATTTATTAAAGCTTTTTTGGTAAATAATTGATATAATGTTGCAATAAGAGTACATTATATATTATAAAATGATACATTATGTAAATAGATGTAGCATACTTTTCCTCCTGCTTGATACTAGATTCCACATTCTGACTAATGATTGTGAAGGAGCCCAGTCAATTTTTCTCCTACAACCATAGTTATTTTGGTTGCAGAAAATTGGCAGGTCTGTTATTTACTTTACTTTCTCCATCTCCATGCTTTCAAGCTTTCAACTTGATACAGAAATTAAGTAATAATAATTAAAAAATCAGCCCTAGAGAAGATAGGCCAGCATGCTTACTATAAATGGCTGGAGGAAAACATGGGAATTTGACATTTCCTCCAGTGTCACCTGAAGGATGTTCAGAGACCTATTGCTCTGCGTGATTTTCTACTACTGAACTCGTACTCTCTATGTCTATTCCAAATGCTAGTTTGAATACAGTCTTGATTATCTCTGACTGTGGGGAGCAGTGTATTTGTACTTTTATTAATGCAACAATACTGTTAATGGTAAAATAGACTGTTGGGTTTTTTTTCCAGATTTTCCAGCAGTCAGGTTTGAGATAGAGCAACTCTTGAGAATTCTTATCTAGTTAACACAATATTCTCATTTGACAGGGCATGCCTCATACTATGTCTCAGCAAGACCTGTGTAATAATTGCAACATGAGAATCTGTTCTCTTTTTACTCTTAATGGATTACAAAATTTTCTTTGTTTGGTGTCAGGAATGGGACTTGCAATGTGAATCCATTGTTTGTATGGGCACCTTGTGCGTAGAAATTTTGCTAAATAGTTTAGGAAAGCTTTCCAGAATGTTGAATGATGGCGTGTAGCATAAGTACAAAACAACTATTATGTCTTCTGCTAGGAAGTTGTGGTGGGGTCACCCTGGCTGGGCATCAGGTGCCCACTGAAACCACTCTATCACTTCCCTCCTCAGATGGACGAGGGAGAGAAAATGTAACAAAAGGCTTATGGGTTGAGATAAGGATAGGGAGAGATCACTCAGCAGTTACTGTCACAGGAAAAACACTCAACTTGGGGAAATTAATTTAATTTATTACCAATCAAATCAGATTAGGATAATGAGAAATCTTAAAAACAAATCTCAAAATCACCTTCCTCCCACCCCTCCCTTCTTCCTGGGCTTAACTTCATTTCTGATTTCTCTACCTCCTCTCCCCACAATGGAGCAGGGTGAGGAGTAATGGAGGTTGTGGTCACTCCGTCACACATCTCTGCCACTCCTTCCTCCTCAGGGGGAGGACTCCTCACACTCTTCCCCTGCTCCAGCATAGGGTCACTCCCATGGGACACAGTTCTCCACAAACTTCTTCAATGTGAGTCCTTCCCACAGGCTACAGTTCTTCATAAACTGCTCCAGCATGGGTCTTCCATGGGGTCGCAAGTCCTGCCAGCAAACCTGCTCCAGCATGGGCTTCTCTTTCTATGGGTCCACAGGTCCTGCCAGGAGCCTACTCCAGTAGAGGCTTCTCATGGGGTCACAGCCTCCTTTGGGCATTCACCTGCTGGGGTCCTCCATGGGCTTCATGTAGAAATCTGCTCTATCATTAATCTCTATGGGCTGTAGGGGGACAACCTGCATCATCCTGTTCTTCATCATGGGCTGCAGGGGGAGTATCTGCTTCAGCACCTGGAACATCTTCTCCTTCACTGACCTTGGTGTCTGCAGAGTTGTTTCTCTCTCATATTCTCATTCTTTCCTTCAGCTGCAGTTGCACAGCAAGTGTTTTTTCCCACTCCTACATATGTTATCGCAGAAGTGTTGCCACTCTTGTGGATGGTCTCTGCCTTGGCCAGCCATGGGTACATCTTAGAGCCTGCTGACATTGACTTTATTAGATACAGCAGAAGCTGCAAAACCCCAATATATAAGAAAACAAAGACTAGTATTGATTACCTACTAGCCATCACCAGTAGTTAACCCCTTACCAATGAGGTGCTGATGAAACCTTTAGTAGAATATGATCAGACTCTCTCTCCTTATTTCTTAGCTCTGAGTGAGAAAATGAGGATTATTTTGGAGTGCGGAAATGCACCACTTGTTAAATTGAGTAAGGCTCAGCATTTCATTTAGTAAAGGAGGCATCAAAGTCTCATGGCACCATTTTTGTATTCCACTGTAGACTTAAGCCCAAATAACACCCAATCCATGTATAAAGTCACTCAGAAAATTGTCCAGGACTGTGCAGCATTGGACTATCACAGCATAGCTTCATGATTATGTTCTTCCATTTTTCTCTTGAATATTAAATGACACTTTTTTTTTCACAAGAGTGCCCTATCTGTCTGATCTCTCTGGACAGGTGAAGACACTTTGGTAGAACTGCTAGGAAGGGCAAGTAAACTTCTCCAATTACTTCAATCTCCGCATTCTTCCTGATCTGTATTTACTAAGTCTTTGTAAATGCTACGTAAATAAACTATGTAGATGATTAATGGGTAGTGTATCTCCTGTCACCCCCAGATGCTGTCAAAACATTGCCAGAAGCTCTGGAAGGGACAGTAAGGAATTAATTTACTGTGGTGATACCCCCATGTTGTGGTCAGCACTATAATAACTATGTACTTGGAGAAAAGCACTGCTTATGTAACTATCAAAAATCAAGCATTTTTGAAATGTCCACACTTTCTAGTGGAGATGAGGAGTTAGAGATTCCTCTTTGACACGAGACAGACGCAACAACATTTGATGCTGTCACAAAGAGTGAATTAGAGAAGCACGCTCTCTTCCCTTCTCCCTCCTCCTCCTTTCCCTTGTGCCTTACTGTGTGATACAAATTTGTCTTGTGGCTATAGTGGTATAAACCCATAGAAACATCACTTCAAGTAAATGGATTTTTCTGCTGGTGTGACTCAGAGCAGATTCCTTCCCCCTCCCCCCAAGTCCTTATCTAAGCCTACCAGCATTAGTAAAAGAAGACAAATAATTATACAACAATATTATAGAAAAATTTCTGCAGTTATCCTAAATGCATCATAATATTTTATGTTTTATTCGATTTAACTAAAAGAAAAGAAAACCAATGTAAGAAGGGACTGTAGATTTTAAACATGGAGCAGAACTTGGTGTGTTATTACCACCTCTTTTCTTCCTATGACATTTGCTCACTTGTTTAATTTTTCCCTTTGTTCTTTCCAGGTGCAAGCTCCCACCTTGCGGAGTAAAACAGTCACACTGTAACTACACTAGTGTCTGCTCAGGTTAGATTACTCTGAAGATTTACTGTAAATTGTGTTCGTCGTATTTGTATCACAGGTTAATTCTCAGCTGTGATGTTCCCAATTACCCCTTCTTCTCAGAGTCCTCCGCCAACATTGGCACCTTGCTGTTTCGTCACATGGCAATATGTTGCACCACTCCTTTTCTCCTGTCTTTCTCTGACTGTTTCACTACAGTGCCTTTAAACTGGATGATTCTCTGATCCTTTCAGATTATTTGAATAGAAGGCAGTTAGGAGCAAGGCACTATGTATTCCAGTGAAAGTCAGGGAAAGGAGTGGGGAGGAATCCCACACTGAGGGAAATGACCTGAAATCTCTCAGTACATGCCTGTGGTCTCTGCTCATGGGAGCCCATGGCATGTGGGGTAGGAGGAGGGAGAGCCAGAACTACTAGGCTGGAGGGCAGGGGGAGCTTGCCAGAGAACGCACCAAATCCATCACTGTGCAGAGAAAGGATGTCTGGTGCCCAGAGTGATGAAAATGGAGGTAATAAGGAGCAAAGAACAGAGGGGTGTTATGAAGCACTTCTGGAGCACTCATTGAACCTGTTCCTCAGTAGCAAGAAAGAAATACGACCTTTTTACAGTGCTTAAATTGAATCAGATAAAAACCCAGCCAAAAGAGTCACTCTTTATCTGAGATTTCTGAATCCAGCTACTACTACTTTGATTAAAAGTCTTCTCTGAGTTGTCAGTGCTCTCGCCTTCAGTGTTGTTTTCTTTCCCTTGCCTGCTTTCTCTGTGACGTATTTCTCCCTGAACCCACGATTTCAGCTGTGGTTTAAGTCCTTCTGCTGTCTGACTACCTGTAGACTTTGAAGGTGGAGGCAGAGTGGAAGGAGTAAATACACCCTGCAATGGATTGTGTGGCAGCAGGAGGAGTGACCCCTGAGGATCAGCTCTCTAACAGGGCTTGTGAAGACAAGGGATGAAGATAGATGTAATGAGGTAGGCTGTGAAAATCACGTTGCTTGTTTTCAGGAGCTGTGCTCCTCCAGTTCAAGCCGAGTTTTCAAACACCCAAGCAGGGTGAGAGGGACACATTTGCAGATACAGAGGGCATTGAAACAATTAAGATGATGTTCCTGGTGTGGATTAGTAGAAACTTTCCCCTTTCAGCTGTTGTATTGCTGGTGCAGGATTTCTGTTTCCTCTTGCTAGCTGCTGGCACTTCTTATGATTGTCTGGCATTATCAGTCACCTTGTCTGGATGGTCTTTTGTAAGGGCTGCCTTGGGATGTTGCTTTATTCAGGAATGGTTTTTCTCTGTTGGTCAGGTACAATACCCATCAGCTTTTATCCTATCTTAATTCACTCTAGCACAATCTAATTTCTTGGCAAAAGGCTCCTTTTTGATATGTCTGATGGCAGGATATCACTTGTAGGAAAGAAGTGGGTTAGTGTACTGAAACTGTTTGCAGAGCTAGAAAAAGATTTGATATTTTTTCTTTTGGTAGTTGAGTGTGACAGTGTTGTGACAGGAATTTTGTGGAAGATTGGAAGGAAAAGTATTTTGGAGTAACCCTGATATTCTGCTACATCCCCAAACCTGGAGCCCAAGCCGCAGTCATGGGGCACTGCTGTAAAATGTTTTGAATAAATCCCAATAGGAGCTGTAAGAAATACATATTTGCTGCTGACTGGGTTTGCCAGAGTTGGAATTATGAACTTGGAGAGAGCTGCACAGATAATTCAGAGGGGGAAGCCTAGTTGTCCTGGGAAGCAGGCTAGGTGGAAGCAGATCCCCTGCCTCCAGCGCTGACAGTTGATTTCCAGGGCAGGGGTTAAAGCAGTAACTGTGTGCCACGCTGCTCTTAACTTACTTTTTCTGGGGGGTTGTGTTTTTTCAAATTTTATTATTTTTTTTCAAATTCTTTTTCCTCCTACATTATCCAGAATCGAACTGATCTGTGTTTCCCAAGTGCTTTCTGCATGTGGGCTGGGTACAATGGGAGCAAACAGGCTGTAGATACGGAGGCAGGTCAAGCTTAGTGATGGGATGTCAAGTACTTTACTTCATGATGCTTGGTGGTTTGTTAGAGGCGCTCTCTTCCCTGCTGGCGATCTGAGTCTGTTTGTACTTCTGATGCTTATCAGCGATAGCCCAGCCTGATCTTACTCTGCCCTAGGGGTGAGAGACAGCCTGACAGGTGGATGCATGAGAGAACAGAGGAAACATGCTTAAGTGTAAAAAGCAAGTGAGAGCGCAATTCCTTTATTGCAGCATGCGAAGAATATGTGAAATGCCTGTATGAAACGGCAAGCTGTAAAGACAACAGTTGTGCCAATGAATTTTGTTGTGGAAACACCCTCAAGAGTAGCTTATTGAAAGGTTTTCCTTTCGGAGTTTTCAGTGTAATGGGGCAAGAAAGTAAGGGAAACAGGAAAATACCATCTTCAGCAAGGACAGCCAGCTTTCATTATCTACTATGCTTTTCCATTTTAAAAATTACAGTGTGATTTTTTTTTTATTTTTTTTTTTCTCACCACTACAAACTCTTATGTCTCCTATTGTGTGAAAGGTGTTCTTTTATACTCAATTACTAGTTAATATTATATACTGCTTAACAAAATACTGTGGTCCATCTCTCCCCATTCCACAAGTTAACTGTGTTATTTACTGATCCGTGCCTTCATTGGCTGTTTTGCTAAAGACCAGATTGATCTGAGTTTAACTGAGTGTATACGGTACTTATCTTTAAGGTGGTCATCTTAAAATTTGCAAGCGTTACATGTTGTAAAACTGTCCAGTGCTTGGCCTGTTCACAAATAGGTGGTGATCTTTGTATTTGGAGACCTATGAATTGGTTTTCGGAGTGTTGTTATCAGTTACAGCTTCAGCTGCATCATATCGTTATTAGAGGTGGAACAAAGTCCACAGATACGCATTTCTGTTGGGATAATTGCCCAGTGGCTTCCTAATCTTCAAACTAAATGCTTCATCTGTCCTGTACAGAGGTGCTCTCAGGACCATGAGAAGAGCAAGGTGACTGCTGTGTCTCTGTTTGCAAGACTTCACCTCTAGCGGTTTGTGTGCCGTGGCAAGTATTCACCTAGAAGCTAAAGCTCACGAGTTCATGGATTTCAGCAGAAGTGAACTATTACCCTCCCCAGGATAAAACCTGGAGGATCAAATGAAAAATTATCTATTGGGATCTATGACTGTTGCTTCACAGGCAGGCGACTATTAGCTGGTACTTAAAGGGCAAAATTGAAGTCATTGCTAAAACCCCAATTTACTAGAGTGGGACCAAAGTGACCCTCAGGGTTTTATAGATGGTTCTTAACTAGTCACCCAATAGAAAGGCTGGTTTTTATCACTTTTAAAGAGGCTTCTCTTCTGCAAGCTATTGAGCTTATTAAAGACTGCTTAAATAAGTTCTTTGTAATCAATGCTGATTGTTTCCCTTTGTTTATTTAACAGACTAAACATATTTATAAAATCTATTTCTGTTCCTCTGTGACTAGAATTAATGTACTTGGTTATTTTACTTCCCTTATCACCATCAGGTAACTCTGTTACTGTAACAGACTAGTAAATATTGTAACTCACTGCTGTAGTTTCTGATTTCTCAGTGCACATTCGTTTTTACCCTCATATCTTTGAGCAGACTGTCCCAAAACCACATTAAGCAAACCTTATCCCTTGTATCTTCCCTTTTTTTTTTTTTTTTTTTTTTTTACTAATTTGTAGACCTTTGTAGAGATCGGCAACACTCAAAAACCTTCTTCCTGCTGGCAATCTTTCTATTTTGTACTGCTTACTTAATTCTTTTTTTCTACAGAGTTTGTATATAGCTGTATAATATGGAAGGACAGAGAGGAACTTTTTTCAAGGGGATTTTGACCTATGTTATTTAATATTCCATATAATTCCACCAAGAGGAGGGTATCCATTGCTCAGCTTCAGAGGCTACAAATACTGATACTAGCTTCAGGTAGAAAAATTGGTATACCAGAGAAAAGAGATGCAGAACTTCATGGATCTTTTGATTCTTATGTGATAACACAACAAATAATTAAAGCTGGACAAATAAAAAAAGGATTGGTGCATTTTTATGCACACTAAGTTAACTTTAAGTGACCAGCTCTGGTAGCTCATGTTTGGGTGATGTACATTTGTGGAGCAAACTTGGCAATTAAAAAATTCCTGCAGTGATACTGTCTTCAAAACTTCTGCAAGCTAATGAAATTTCATAGCAATGAAGGCAGCATGTGAAGGGATACCCATGCAGGTATGGGACAGACTTGAGAGGAATCAGCTGCAATCTGTTGTTCTCTAGCTCTGAAGAAAGAGAAGTTTTTGCTTTTGAATCAGAGGATGTGGGGTTCCCTGAAGGCTTCTTTTTTTTCCTCACTGCCACGCTGTTGTTCTGAGGAACAGTCATGCCCTGGAAGATTTTAGTTGTCCAAAACTACTATAATATGTTAATTGCTTGCTGTAAAAATGGTGCCAAATCACAACAAATCTCAAACAACTTTCTCCCTACCAACTGCATTTGAGATTACCAGCTCTGTTCCTGTAGTTTTTGCAGTGGTTGTAATAGTCTTTTATAACATTTTTAAAACTGTAATTTTCTGTCTTAAACATGGGCTCTATATTTTTCTAAGTTAAACCTTTACATTCCCACTGAGATGAGCTGAAGATTCTTCCTGCTAAAGAGTATTGATAGAATTCAGAAGAGCCATGAGAAACATTAGACATAAACCTGTTCTGGGATCGTGGAGCGGGGGGGGGAAGTGGTTATTAAAGTAAGAGTAACAACTTTGGAAGAGGTGTCTTCTGAAAATACTGGAAAAGTTGAAGATTATCCATCTTTCTAGAGACCTACACAGATTAAGTTCATGTGTGTAGCAAAAAATCTTACATGAAGCCAAGAACCATGAGGTTTATTAGCCAATGACTATAGCTCTGGTCTTGTCTGGGACTTCCTGAATTCATAAACATGTTATTTCTGTTTGTTAGTCTTGGTGCTGCATAGCCGTACTGAAAAAGCAGCGCTTCATGATCATTCTCTTAGACGTGTAATACAAGAGTAAGAAGCATCCTTCAGTTACAAACCAAGAGCTGAGTGGTGCAGGGCTTGCCCTCCAGCATGTATGGATTTATTTAAGAAAATACCTTGAAACCACCTCCTTCTGGGCTTTTATGATCTTTTCTACCCTCTCATTTCCTCTTGACTGTTTCTTTACTTCCCAGGCATCTTTAAGGGCTCCTAGAGTTTTCGTATTCAAATGAGTGAGGGACGTGCCATTTTTCTAGCGGGCACACAAATGCCCTGAATGATGCTCTAGTTCAGTAAGTGCATAATACAATACGAGCCTTTCTTTTGTGACATGAGAGCCAGGATTCTGAATAGAATCATGAAATCAACATCTTTCTTTTACAGTGAAAAGAAAAATTTGAATTATGAGCAGTGTTTGAAGAAATTCATGCTGGGCTAGGCCACTGGGCCACCTCACGCAGCGTTTTCAGGTCTAACTTCAGAGGAATTTGGACTTACAGTGCTCGAGACCTTCAGTATAATAATTTTGTTCTTTTGATTCTTCTTTCTTTCTTCTCTCTCCTTAACACAACTGCTCCCACTGATTGATATGTTTTTAATGATTACCCTCACCATATACTCCATACTATGGTGATTTACAGTCTTTAAGATCCTTTTTTATTTGACAGCTCCTTCCTACTCATTTTTTTGTCTCTGCGTGGCAGACACTGCAGTGATATTGTAGTGCTGACAAAATGGGAATTACAAAGAAGCACTTACCAACCTAATGAAGCTGTGAGGGGATGGGGAGGAGAGAAAATGCATGTGTTTGAAACCACTTTCTGTTTAACTCATCTACCTGAGCAATCAATGTTTCTATTGAATGGCCTTGTTCATAATTCTGGAAAAAGGCAAAACAAAACCAACAAAAAAACCCAGAACCAAACAAAAAAACCCCACCAATTTTCTTTAAAGGCGTTGATCTGGTCATTTAATGCTAGAATGACACTTGATGTAGGGCATCTCTCAAGGATCATCATTAGGCAAAGACTCTTTGTATTTTTTAAAAAATAGTTTTCTTTCACACAGGGATGATAATATTCTCAATTGCTAACACGATGGCTGTGATTTCCAGAGGGTATAAATGGAACTCCAGGGACTTGTGCACTTGTGTGTTAATCTGAGAAGACAGAAGTGCCAAATAGAAAGAAAACTTTCCTGGGACCTAAATATTCTTACCTCATTACTGAAAAATAAATTGTGTTGGCTTTTACAGTTTCCTGTTAAGTGATGATAATCTCTCACTTATGTCATTCCAGTTCTGTTTTGCTTGGTAGAGAGCAGCCTTCTGAGAATTCCCTTCCAGGGAGCAGGGATGCTTCTTGATTGATCGCCCCCTGTAAAAACACCCAAGTCATTTAAATGAACATTTATATATCCCTTCAGCTTAACTGTTACCTATTTCCCACAAGACACCCTGCTGTTGGGCTGCTTATGTCATATGAACAGCACAGCAGCGACACAAGCAAAAGCAAGTCTTGGTTTATAGCATTTTGCTATCTCTTTACAGTCTCACTGTATCATTGGTAGTATTGTTTCTGAAGCAGAGCTGGAGAAAATCTATTTGAAACAAGCATCTCAATGACTGTGGTCCTTTTATTCTGATAATGAATGATCTGTGTGGAAACTCGCATGAACAGGTTTTTTTTGCCTTTGTGGCAAAAAAAAATTATCATGAGAATAGTTTAGAAAGAACATATTTTGGCTGACTGGCTGGCTGGATGCGTGCAGCTAATGTAATAGTTACTTTAGTTGTTTCCTATACCTAACTTGCTATTTGCTTTTTGTGACTGATGTCCTGTGTCAGGTGGTATTGCTATTTTTTCCCTTCTGTGTCTGACTCCCAAAGCCACAGAGGAGCTATCAAATATTTGGGAAATGCATATTCCCTCCATACCTTTGAATATTCTGACAAACAAGAATGTACCTGTACTATAATATTTGTATGAAGTGGGCCAACAGAATAGGAAGGCAATCAAGGAGAATTTACATTTGGACACGGGTTTACAAGTAGCTATTTTACATTATTTGTCCAGCACAACCGTGAACAAAGCTGATTTAAGTACTTTCCTTGTTCACAGATGCCACATAAATAGTAACTACAGAAGTACTGTGCTTTCTACATAGCTATATGTTGTTTCCTTTTAAAGCCTCTCCACTTTTTTTTATATAGCAGTTAAGCTATCTGAGCTACTTCTATCTCCCCTATTACCATAGTATCTAAACATCTCATAATCCTTAATGCATTTATCCTTATAACATCTCTCAAAGAAAGGGATGTGCTATTATCTTCTTTTTTATGAGTCTCTTATTTATGGTTCTGTTCCTTCAAGAGTGGAGATAGGTTGGCTTGAAGAGGTAAAATCCTGTGGCATACACCACCTCAGTCTCTCCCACCAAATCACCATTAAAGTTACTGGTCCTACCCCACAGCCAGGCTGTCTCTGTGAGAAATTCCCTAATGCATTTTGCACAAAATGAATGGAGGAAGCGAACACTCACTATTTAATTTGCTAAAATAATCTGACTCTTTTTGACTGGGCTTTTGCCATCATGCAAGCAGATGAGATGAAAGGTGTGAGGTGACACTGGCCAGAGAAGAGGAGCTCGGGTAGGATGAAGGTCACAGGAGGGAGGTGGAGCATGCCAGACCCAAAGGTTGTACGGTGGTAGTGCCACCGTGCCAAATGTGTTGCGGGCGGCTGCCTGTGAAAAGAAGGATTCGGTTCATATGTCCTAGCTGTGTGATGTCACCATTTTCCTAGTGGCAGCACTGCCTGATGGCACTATGTACTTGTCTAAGGCCCCTAAACCGGAGGGACAATAACTCTGTAATGAAGGACTGAGTAGTTTTCAGCAGGGATTTCTCCCTCCCCAGTTTGCAGTGGTCAGCTGAGCATCTGTGCTGGAGCAAGGAAGTAAGCACGAAAGTGTCACGGGTGGCTTCTGCTGAAGAAGGGCAGCACGTCCACTAGTTCAGCAGGGACTGTGTCATGAAACTTCACCCCTAACAGATTGTCTGACACACTGGAAAACTATCTGTGAAATGACTAGCCAGGGCTATGCAGTCTGTAGAGCAGAGACTTCTGCCCATGCTTTCCAGGTCCTTGGCTGCGGGCTTTGTCCATCTGTGAGCTAGTTCAGTTATACTGGTCACATCTATTTGCATCTGTTTTTCTGCTTGTCTAATCCTAAATGTGATGGTTACAGATTTTAAAAACAGTATTTCACATAGTTGAAATAGTTAGCTAAAGGATTTATAATGTCAAAGTCTTGTGCTTGGTATTCAGGTTTATGCTAAAATCTTCTGTTAAGTAGTATTTCCTTACTTTTTGTTTTGTTCTCCAATGGGATGCATTGCTAAATTTAATACTAGCCTTCAGAATTTGTTGGAGCTGCATGTGAGTTTCTAGTAGGCATATATGGTCCGTGTCCCTGTTTTCACATTGCCTGAGTTACTAAGTGTTAACAATTAGGTATCTTCTATTTGAGAAATTGTTTCTGTTAAAATAGAAATGATTTTTAAATGTTTCTTTATTTTCTCCTTTTCTGGAGAAAGTGTAAGAAACTGAAATGAAGATATGTGAGGTGCTTATACTGAGCATATCAAAATGAGTACAAAACTAATATATTAAAGTGAAACATTTTAGTGCAATAAAACATTTTTTTTTGTACTTTGTAGTACCCCCATGTATTTGACTTCATAAGGAATTTTGAGATTTTATTTGAACTTGACTATGTATTTTAATTATAAAAGTTTGTTAAAAGATGGAAAATCTAGCTCTGATCAATTCTGCGTGTTGATGCTCTGAAAACTGGAAACAAATCAGTCTGTTTCCTAATAGATTTGATGACAGTTTACATAATTTTTGGAAGAAATTCAGAACCAAGTTTGATTTTACTGACCCTAATAAACAGAAAACACTGATAATAAGCATTTTAAAACAATCTATCAGTAAAAAAAAGACACAGCAATAAACAGGAGTTAGTAAGTGTAACATTAAACGGGATGACTAGGAACATTACGAAAAGATCAAAGAGTAGAAGACCACATGGAAAGCCATATTTGACTACTGTTCTGTTAATATACCCTTCTTGCGTGGGCAAATCTTATCTCATGACAGTTTATAAACATGGCTATCTGAAGTTCCTAGACTACATTCTGCTTCTTAGAAACCTGATTGTAAAGAGCATTAGACAGAGTAGAGCGTCTCTAGCAAGTCTGCTACATTTTTTAATTTTTTTTTTCAATACTTTAGTTTTCTAAACTTCTTGCAAGTTTTCGTGAGAATGGGACAATTTTTTTTAGGCCTGTATTTTTGGGTTTGAATATATCCTATGGAAATTCTTCCCTATGTCACTTCTAAGCCTGCCTTCTAGACTTTTATTTGGCTAGTTCCAAGCCAAAACCTGTCTTGCTCCTTGAATGCTGTAAGAAAATGTTTCACTATTGTGTCAGCAATGTAGCAAATCTTGGAGACTTTTTATAGGAGAGGAAGACGATTTTATTTTAACTGAAACAAAACTGGTTTCAGTTGTTTGTACTTCTGCATCGAGCTGCTTGTAAGTACGTGTGTAGAGATGTGTGAGACCAAGTAGTCTGTTCAGCTGTCTGGCCCCAGGATGCATGTGTCCCAGTTGTCTGTGCAGGATTTTGTACAGTGATACATAACAGAAGGGCTGCCAGTTAATCGATCGTCAGCACCTGCTCCAGGCTGGTGGCCATGTGATGATTTTGGGTGCACCTTTTGGTATTGTTTAGGAGCTTGTTGTTGACAAGTCTGTAGGTGACAGTAGGGGTCTCCTTCCTGTGCCACCTTGTGTGGGTCATGGGGACTTATTGCCTGTTCTTTGTATCGGAACCTAGGTGTCTGGAGAAGCTGCACAGAGAGCTACCAGCACTTGCCCTCCATACAGTCCCACTCCTGCCCCTCCTCATTTCCACTCATTCTCCAAGCCTATCTGCTCTAAGATTTCTCTGTAGGGGGAACTTGCAGCCATAGCTGGGAGTAAGTAGGGCTGTTACTCTCTGGGCTTCAGTCCCAACTCTTCCTTCTCCCTTTCTTGGTCTTTCTAATTGTATTGAGAGGCATGAAATGAAAAAATATTGACCGAACATTCTTGAACATTGGACAAATAAAGTAAAATCACATTTTGAGCAAACCGGCGGGTTGCATTTCGCTGCATCCGAATTTGTTTATAACTAAGCCGATAAAAATCTACAGCAGTTTTTAGGAGAATTCTTTTGGGTATTATGTATTACATTACTGAAAGAGATGTTCAAATCAAGTTTTATGCCAAGGCAGTTTTGTTTGGTGATTGGTACAGTAGCGAAAGAAAAAACGATTGTTTTAGTAGTATCCTCTGTGAAGCTATGTCTCCCTCTGTTGTTACTGGTTCCAAAGATTTCAAACCAGAAGGTATCCTCAATGTCATCAAGGCTGACACTCACATATAAAAAAAAACCCAGGCAGAGTTTATACAGGACCTCTTGTATCAGTTTTTCAATTTCTGCAGAGCTAGAGCATAAAAAAGGCATTGTAGAGGAGTCAGGTTCTGTAGCCACAAGTCTCCTGTCTACTTTGTTAATTAATTTGCAGCTTAAGTTAGAAGTTATTTAAAGTTCTTCTCTTCAGAGTATTGTTTTGCCCAAAGTGAAATACGTTAGTGGGCTAGACTTGATTTTAAATACATGGGGGAAAAAACATCAGAAGCAACCTATGACTTCTCTAACTGCTGTTAGGAGGCTCACTAGTGCATGCAGAGCTGAAGGAAGTGAAGCTGAAGTCCGCTCTCCAAGGCCATTGTGTAAAGTGATTCTCCTTGTGTTGGAGCATAAGAAATGCTCTTATACCTGGTGTGGAAAGGAGACTTTCAGCCTCTTATTTTCTGCTAATGTATGACACTAGTATCTTGAAAACAAATAAAAGTTTTCAATTAAACATGACATAAATTTAGGTATACATCACTGGTATATTGATATGTAGGCTTTCTAATCCACAGCTAGTACTTTTTTGTTTCTTCCAGTGTTTAAACTTTTTACCATCTGGGTTTATTCAGCACTATGTGAAGCAGTCTGTTGCAAAAGTTAGCAAGAATGAAATTCGTGTCAAAATCCATGTCAAAATTCACCTCAGAGTGAGAAAATATATGTGTGAATGTATATGCACGCAAAAAAAAATCCAAATGCCCTGAGGTTTTGTAACAATCTATATCTAGTTTCCCATCTAGACTGTTTCCATATATGAACAAAATTATTTTCCTAATAGTCAATATCATGCCACTAGAAATCGTGTTATATAGGGAAAATATAAATCAAAGTATCGCTAACATTAATTTGTTTTCTGGGGTTTTTTTTGTGTTTATATAGTCTTCCTGATTTTATTTGTAGCCATGAGATCTGGAATTATAATCTTATATTAAAGAAATCAGGATGCGACAAAACCCATAAGAGCATGAGGTTTTTTTTTTAGAAGCAACCTATCAAATATTGAAAGTTTAAACAGTGGTAGCAAAATGGCAATATCTTAACAAAATAAAGTTTCTAACAGTTGAGGAAATGTGCAAATTGTGATTTCTTTCTGTCTTTATTCTTTGCATTCTATGCCTTGATGTCTATATTTTGGCAGTCTTTAAGTATTTATTTAAAAGCTATAAGTACTTGTGGGGTTGAGTCACACAATTCATACCATCTGAATTGTTCATGTATGAGAGGTTTTGCTAGATTGACACCTATATTTTTTCCATTGACAAAATGCTAACCATGACAGAGAAATGAGGTGTGGGGTTTTTTTCTTGCTAACTTGATCATGCAGAAGATTGTCTGCAACAAACATGATTATCCTGGCCACTAACCGTCCCTCCTTATGTATTCATTTTCATGGTACGTGAAAACCAAAACCTGATGAGATGCCTGTTTAAATATTGGTTTAGTTTTGTGTAAAAATTCATCTTGGAGTGTGCTATGGGTCTGCAACCTAACAAAAAGGTACACTTCAACTTGATATTGCTGAAGGGCATGTGAATGGTGCGCAGTGAGCCAGATCCCGTCAAGTGGAGCAGATGTCTCTGTGTCAAGCTCTGCAAAGTGAAGCAAAGGAGAGAATGGGGCCAGGAGGACGTCGCTTTTGCTTGTTACAACATTAGCCGTTATTGTGTTAATCCGTAGCAGTGATGTATGTGCTTTAATTTTTATTGCGAGGAGCCAGGGCAGAAGAGGGAGTATTTGGGTATGAAGAGGAGGCGCATACAAATATGCCTTTATATGCTGTGGTTCATGAGGCAGATTGACCATAGCTCCTTGACTAGCAACACTGATATTCCAGGCTCTCTTCCTGAGAGAGGAGGTGGTTATGGCCATGTCTTTTCTCCTCAATATTTTCCCCCTTCTACTGGATCTATTGTCACCATTTTCCCAGACATCTGTTTGTGGTGAGGTCTTCAGGGAGGACATTCTTGTTTTCTCTGCATTATATCTAGTGCACCAGAGGGGTCTGATTGAAGGTGGGCTGTCTGTGCTAATAGAAATGGACTTTCTGCCTCGAGATGGTTTTACCTTTAATCCTCACAGTATAGCTGTCCCTTGATCTTTTGTGCTAGAAATACAGTGACACAGATAGACCCATTTTTAATTTGACAAAAAAAATAGAAGTTACTCAGTGTGCACAGAATGGCCAAGTTCAGATCCCTAAAGTCAGACTAACTTCTATTTTTAACCATGCAAAGTAGAACTATGTTAACATATGCAAGGAGTGTGGTTTTTGTCTTTAATTTCACAAGCATTAGCCACAGATCTTTATAGAGTTTACTTTAATTCAGGCTTTTCCCATCTGTCAGGGAGCTATAAAATCAGGACACATCCTATCCATCACTTACTGGGGAGCAGAAGGGAAGGAGAGGGCTGTGCTCTGCATGGAGGTTTAGTGCAGGTGGCTTGTGGCAATGCTGCCAAACAGGGGAGGATCTATAGATTGAAACAGTGCTGAGGACAAGTTATGCAGGTTGTATATATTTTCAGGGATGTTTGCCTCAGACTGCCTTCGGCTTGCACCCATGTAATGAATGGCTATTTTCAGACACAGAGCGTTAGGTGTGATACCGGTGTGTGACTCCCAGCTAAATTTCCTTTGGAAGGAATCTCACTGTGAGGCTGCCCAATGATGCAGACCAAAGTGGAGATCAGACCTGCTTAGAGATCACACTCCCCTCTGAACTTAAAAAAAAACCCCAACAACCCAAAAAAAACAAACCTAAAAAAAAAAGATAGATATATCTACTATGTGTAGTCAAAGTATTATCAGGTATGAAATGTTTGGGCTCTGAGGGTACCGTCAGCCCTGACTGTCCCTTGCTGAGCCCCACAGAGGGCTCCTGCTGCCCTGCCTTAGACCCCATTTCAACCTACTGGAGCCTCCCATGTCCCAGGACCCCTGGGACCATCAGACCCTGCCTCAGCAACACTGCAGCAGGACTGGTCTCCAGCTCCCCCCTGCCCTGACCAGCTGTGAGTCTTGATGAGCCAAGCCGACATTCCATCCTGGCATGTCCTATAACTAGCGGAGGTGCCTGAGGCTGCCCTGGTGCCCCCAGTTGCCCTGCTCCTGGCTAGGAGTGGTGCAGGCTCTGCCCTGCGACTGGGGGGACCCCCTCACTGCTGCCAGCCCCTGTAATGCCCTGGCAGAAAAAGGGTTGTTTTAAGACCTTACGTATGTTGAGGGGGAACCCCAAATTTTGCAGACAGGGATTCATGCATTTAGACTCCCAAAAAACACCTCTGGCCATCTCGTGTTGGAAAGAACTTATGTACTTAGCAACTTCTGCAAAACAAGGCTGCTCTTCATTTCAATGCCCAAATGCAGATTTATTTCCCCGTTTCTCCAAAGTATTTTGGTTCTCCATTACTTTTCCTTGTAAAAACAACCCTGACTTGTTTTATACTTGAAAAACACTGGTCTTGATCTCCTGGTGTGCTCACTTCCTCACTTCTGCTCCCAGTGCCTGATGTACTGCGACCAGCTTCTATGTGACTTAACTATGTATTTTGTGATATTCAAGGATTTTCAGTTTTCCCCTTCTGCTCATCTGAAAAAGGGCACGTTACCAACAAGAGCTGTGGGCAGGCAGCTTTGAACTGAGTCGAAGCGGGAAGATGAGCCAGTCGTTTCCAGAAGTGTGCCTTCTCTTCATTGCCTCTAGCTCTAGCTTTTCTGTGGATTTCATGACTCGCTTTTGTTATGTGATGTGCTGCTGTTTCACCACGGATAAAGCCTTATTTTGTGTCCATTTTGGGTAGCTGTGCATTTTTCAGTCTGTTGGCCAAAATGTTTGGGATCCATCTGATTCTTAAGCAACTCTTTCACTTGCACGGATCAAAAGAGAGCGCAGATGGCTTCTGAATTGGAAAATTGCAATACATTCACTTTGCCCTTCAGCCTAAAGCTGCATTGTTCCAAAACCACAAAACAATGGTAAGTCCTGTCTAACATTAGCTGGTGTGCAGTGAATTTGAGGAAGCAGACATTCTTCTGATGTGGAGGCTGGAAATCAAGTATTTAATCGATGGAAGCAGGTTTTCTACCCTGGAAGTATTAACATTCTCAATTACAGTGGCAACATCAAAGCTTTTCTGCATGAAGCTGTAGCTAGCCCTTGAAACATATGGTGGAAGATTTTTGTGCTGCTGCTGCTGCGCTATGGTGTATTGGATTTGCACTTGCATCATTTTCTTCCATTAGTTAGGCTCACCCTACTTCACCTTTCCAATTTATTGGAACTTAACTGTTCATTGTCAACTGACTCAGGAATGCAGAGCCGTACTTCTGCAGCCAACATATGGCCTGAAGTTAATAAATTTAAATGCGTGAAATAGAGTAAATTAGAACTAGTATGTTAATGTTGATAGCTTTTACCGCAAAACTCTTACTACATCTGTCTCAGAGATTTTGATTTTTTTTTCAGATGTTCTTCATGCACATAATATTGTACGTACTCATGGTATCGCAGCTCTTTTTTTCCTTCCAGGGGCCTAATGGGAAGACATGAGGTTTTGTATAAATAAAAGCTTTACATTCACTGAAATGGAAATGATACAGTTTCATCTTTTAGTAGAGACCTTTGCTGACATTCTCATAAATAGTAAGAGGAATGGAAAAAAAAATGGAAAAAGCGGTTGAGATGGGGCTGAGGAAAAAAAGCTTCTTTTCTTGCAAGAAGGAATATTTTTTTGCTCTCCCTTCCCCCTCATACTACAAAATGTACAGGGAGTAGTAATATTTGCAGGCAAACAGTTAATAACTCAGCATCTGTTTAGGCTCATGGAAATAAAAGGTCTCAGACCTGAGTGTGCTTTTGCTATGTGTATTCATTTTATTATTGAAAAAAAAAACAAACAAGAGAAGCCCAGTTGCCTACAGGTACATTGAATTTATTGATTTCTCCTTAGGTTGGCTTGGAAAGAATATTGTATTGTCCCTGCACATTGTCTGGTGGGTTAAGGATACAATTTTATTGCCGTTATCATCTAAAGGTAGCTATTGGTTTAACTTGATGAGGTCTGAGTTTCACTTTCAAATTTCTCCATTTCAACTGGGGAAATTCTAGCACCTTTGCCATCCAGTGTTCGCTGAGTGGTTTAGTTACTTCCTGTAGAAAGCTATAAGCCTCTCCTGTTCACTATTAAAATTTCACTTCCCTTGGCTTAAAGCAAAGAAACAGCTATCGTTGTCTCTCATTTCTCCTGACTTTTATTGATGCCAGTCCCCAGGGCTGCCATTGACTTGAACAGGAGCAAGACAAGCATCTTAGCTGATCCTCTTTCCTGTTTTCCTCCTCCCTTCAGATCTGCAGTGATCATCAATATTTTATTTTATTCTGAAAGGGCTGGAGATATAGGAGATATAGGAGACTGCTGTGGCTACACTTTATAGAGGGAGTGAGAAGATTATTGAGGTTGATGATCTGAGACCATCTGAAAGACTATATTGGCTTTTCCTTTTCTTTCCTCCTCATAAGACTCCAAAACAACAGGCTGAGAGTTCGAACCCTTGAGGCCTCAGTAGGTGCTCTCTCCACTGTGGGTCTCTGATGTCTTAGTCCAGAGAGCAGGTTTTGGATTGATTCTCAGCCTGATGTGCCCTAGATCTTACTTCTACTTTCCTGCATGACAGGTACTGTGCCTAGGACAGAGGCGAGGCAGTGGGGTGCAGCTGTGGCCATGAGCTGACGTAGCAGCCAGGGCAGTAACACGGCCACCCTTAATGTGCAGGTGCCACAGTGCTGGGAGAGACGAACGTGCCCAGGGCTCTCAGGCTGCATCAGGGTTTCTTGCAGCCACTACTACCCTCACGATGCTGGTGAGTCTCTTGTGATACTTCCTTTATTCTCCTCCTTGACACACTTACCCTGGCACAATGTTTCTATCAAGTATGTGGAAAATTGACGTGTTTGTCTTGTTTTGTAAGTAGTTGTGGAGCTCTTTGGGGAAGAAAGGGGGAAAAAACCTGGATGGAGATCTGGCATCTTTCTTCAAATCCATTCCACCCCTCTTTCTTCCCAGCCCCATGCCATGCTCTCCCATCTACTCTTCCAAGCTCTGGAAACAGAAAAGGGAAAGCAAGATGAACACAAGGCAGCTGGACTAGAGATTAAGGCTTTACATGGTCCTGCAAAAAAATCTCCATGTGCTTGTATTGTATCTCAGATTAAATGACTGGATGTCATGAGGTCATTGCACGTGGCAGTGCTCCATGATTACTGAGAGTTGTTCAGTAGTTTGAATTCCCACACACAGAGAACTGGCCAAAGCACAGTTTTTGCGGAAAAAAAAATGTCTTATTGTACTTTATTTTGGAAAACGAAGAAACTGACAGTGATTGAGTATGGACATACACAGAAGGCGGAAATAAAACATTATAAATGGTATAGGATGAAGTAGCCAGAACTGGTACACCAGTGATTCTGCTGTTTTTAAGTAGTCATGTTAGCCAGCGGACGAATTTGGATGGTAAAGACATGTCGTTCTGTCTCTGTTAGAGGGAAGCTAAGTAATGGAGAGGTTGAATGTCTTCTCTGAAGTTTCCCAGCCTTGTGCATGTTCTGTGTGTCCCTGTTTCTCCCCCTTGAATTGTGCCTCAGCTTTTATCTTTTTTTTTTCCTGTTATATTATATATATAAAAGCAGGAAAATGTTATATCTGGTTATATGAACTACAGTGTTAGCTAATTTGTGGTTTGGGTTTTGGTGTGTGTGTGTTTTGTTTTTTTTGGTAAGGTCAGACAGTTGACCTGATAAATCTAAACCAAAACCAAATAGGTAAAAAAGTCCCCAAACCCTACACTTTTTTAGACTGACTGCTCTCTTTTGTCTGCTCTCCCAAATTCTTTTACACAAAACCAAACATTCTTTTATGGACACTTTGAAGAAAAGCAAAGGAAATGGAAATATTATCCCCAGAGAGGTGGAAGAATTTCTTGTATCTTACTCTGTTTACCAGTGATTAGGATGTTTGTTGAGGTAATAGGAGATTTGAATGGATTTTAGTTTGGTGTCAGAGGAAATGTGAACAACCTCATGGAAAAATGTGTACTTTATTTACAAAATAGGTATAGGTGTCATAATATTCTACATGTGCAGTGTTGAAGAAAACATTTTTTCCTGATTTTTTTGTTATTTATTTTTCCTCCCAGATGGCTGATTCAAGTAGGAATCTTATATGATGGTATAGGAAAGCTTCATGGTTGAGTCAGGGGCCAAACTCATCTATTTAGATAAGCAATAAAAATATGAAACTGTCCTACATGCCACTGTTTGGCTACCCCTCCCCAAATGGAGTCAAGTCCCTGCTAGCTGGCTCCCCGGTTTCGATCTGTTCCGCATTCCTTTCATAGGTTTTGGTGAGTACTTGCAAGTAGTAAATATACAAGATGATTGCAAAAGTTAAGATTGCTGAAGAAGTATTTGTTCAAACTGCTGTGGCTTAAAGTCTAGGTTATGCAAGACTGATTCCTTGGACAGTATTATTTGCCGCCTTGGGGTTTTGAATATATTTGCATGTTTAGATATTTTCTGCTGCAATTAATTTTTTTGCATTACACTTAACTTTCACAGTAAGCAGGCACTTACATAAACAAGGAGGTAATAACTAGATTCTTCTTAGTATGATCTGAAACTAGACAAAAATGCATTAATTGAAAAAAATAGATAATTTGCCTCCTGTGCATGTGGGGAAAGGCCTTGAGCATTTTTGTTGCCTGTGATTTCTAGCTCTATCATTGTCACCCTTCTACAATGTCTGTTGTATCAACTAAAATAATCTAATTTATGAAATGCAAAGTTATGCATCTGCTTGACAGTACTTTAAACATAAAAAAAAATCCGTCAAAAAGAGCTTTAGAAGTGGAGAGAATTTCTTGCTTCTGTTCAGATTTATAATTCTGATTCATACAGACATCTGTAGAGTTTTAATGACGTTTTTAAGTCTAATTGTTTGGTGTGTTTTTTCTCCTGTGCTTAAGCTGTGCTCTGTGAATTCTGTTTCAGCTATCTGCTGATAGATGTAAACACACAGCCCTGATATGTTCTAGGAGAATCCTTAGGTATCTGTGAATGTCAGCGCAAGTCTGGATAAGAGTAGTACACAGGCATTTTGGAC
Source organism: Baryphthengus martii (assembly GCA_013396935.1). Taxonomy (NCBI): domain Eukaryota; kingdom Metazoa; phylum Chordata; class Aves; order Coraciiformes; family Momotidae; genus Baryphthengus; species Baryphthengus martii. Next base: position 141,837 of record VWZK01008085.1, read on the forward strand.
ATAGGAGTGCTGAGAAAGTGAGAAACTAGAATTTGATTACATCAATCTATTTTTGGCTTTGATGGATCAAGGTCAAGCAATTTTGATTTGAAACAGATTATGGAGTTGTAAGCAATTCGCGTAAATGTGTCCTCCATGCCTTTAAGTTTTTTACAAGCTTGACTGCAAGAAATGTATGGATATAAATAAAAGATGCAGACCTACGCTTTACAGAGTGTTTGTAACTTTAAATTCCTACAAATCTGAAGATTAAATCTCTTTTTCATTTGATACTCTGTAGCCAGTCTCTTGAGAGTCCTTTGGCTTTGTGAAATGAAAGTATGTAAATTTGAGGCACGAAGATGTACAGAAGAAAACTGCTTGTTGTCGTGAGAGTGCTTCATTTCTGTATTATGCGGCAGAATCTGCAGTGTGCTATACCTGGTATACCTTAAGGATCACCTCTATAAAGATAGTGGTCGTGTGCTGTCAGCTCCCTGTAGTGTTTTGGGTCAAGGATCTCTGTATTTCGTGAGCAGGATTGGTTTTAACAGTGTTATAAAATAATAGATTTCCCTAGAGTTTTTTCTCATTACTTTTTTCCCCTCTCTTGTGACACAAATCAAGACTCTCGTAAAATCATTGACCTTTACTTTTTATTTACTAGTTGTGTGCGCTTTAAAAAACATTTTTCAAACGCTTTTTATGCGATTGGGGCAGACTACACAGCTGGTTAGAAACTTTTCTCCTCAGCCTCCGATACCTTTCTTCCTTTCTTTTTTATTTTGAGTTTTGAAGTAAGATTAAGGAACATTTATCTGTAACAGGTTACCTGCTCAGTTTGGGGTTCTGTGCATCTTCTGAAGCAACTATGGCTCCCGGATGCTTTTGTGCTGGATACTCTGAGCAACAGTGTTGCTCCGTGGGGAGCTTTAGTCAGCATTGGTGTTTTAATATAAATTCCATGTATTGCTTTAGTTCCCATTGTTAATTATATGAGGATCCCTGCACACCGAGAGGCTAAAGCTGCTCTGCTTTCCTTGTGGGCAGAGCCTGCTGCTGCTGGAGCAGTGACCAGGCCATCGTAGCAGTGACCAGACTTCATCAAGGCCCCTCGCTGGGCAGGAACCCATAGGGCTGTGTGGTGCCTGTACTTCTCCCTCTGGCTATCTGCTCCTCTGAGGATGACAGGAGTTAAGATTGTGCCAAATGGGTGAAATCTGTTTAGAGCTAGTTATAAACTAGATTTAAAAGTAGACTGATGAGGGCCCAGCCAGACGGAACCCGCCTTTGTGCTTCTCCCTGGCCATTGTAGACATCAGGAAAAGAAATCCCCTCCCCTAACCTGTCCATCGGATATTCCCTCTGCAATAACAGTTCTGGAAAGGAAAGGAAACACACAAAAAAGCCCCAGACGCATGCAGTGAAGGGGAGCCACCCAAAGAGGTGTGCTGGGCCAGTTGTTGCAGTTCCTTCCCGACGGGTGGTGGCTGTGAGGCCAAGCATGCTCGGGCACTCAGAGACAGTAAATCATGATCCCATCAGAGTGGGGAGAGGCAAAAGGAGAGAGGTTTAACATGTAATTCCTTGCAAGTCTCTGTATTATAGGTTAAGAATTTTGTTTTAAGGTAGATTTTGGTCCTCACCATCACCTGTCCTACTGATGTCTCTTACCTTACTTGAAATTGATTTCCTTTCCACCCCATCTCTCCCCTCTGTGTTCCTCTTTTCCTCTCTGCACGCCTTTTTTTTTGTTTGTTTTATTTGTTTTTTTGTAAAAAACTAGAAAATTTAGTTGAGTTAGGTTGGCCAAAAAGATCACTGGTATTTACTGAATTCCCTGGCTAGTTGGCAGGATAAAATACACGAAGGGCTTGCAAGTTTGTTCTAATGAAAGTCAAAGACAGTTTCTGAACTTCTGAAAAGGTCTTTCCATATATTACCTCCTTCTCAGCATCTCCCTCATTTGTGTGAGATGCCAGGTATTCACAGGGACAGACCCAAACTGTAGTTTGTTTCCTAATACATTTCCCTTGTTCCGTTCCCACTTCCTGCAAAATAATTCAGAATAACTCCATTATGTGCAGTGGAGTTAATTCATTCCATCTTGGGCAGTGGAACTAAAGCAGTGGAGAAAATACTGGATAAGCAAAATGGGACCAAGAACGACTTCATGACAGCAGAGCAAATGCTTTAATCTTAAAGCTGGCTGTTCTAGTGTAAGATTAAGAATTACGATTTGTTTTACCTTTGGAAAAGAGTCTAGTAAAAACATCTGTGAGGAAATACAGTGTGATACTTGAAGTACTTGCATACCAAAAGAGTTGAAAGTATTGTTAGTAGAGATTCAGAGCACCTTTCTTTTCATAGTTTCAGGGTTTTTACTTTGAAGGTGTCTAAAAGAAAAGAAAAAAAAATAGAAGTCCCTTTTCGTCTCCTTTTCTACCCTTTTCTGGTAATAATAATCTGCTACTCCTAAAGTTTATTTGTTTTACTCATTAGAGAAACAAATGCTTCATTTCAGAGGTGTAAATAATATGTTAGTAAATGGATACAGTGAAGTTTGCTGCCTGAAGCTTTTTTTTTTTTACACTTAAATAAAATATTCTATTTTTCATCAGCATATTCTCTTCATCTAGAATTATCCAGGAGGCTTCTTTGCCTGCAGCCAGCTGGCAAATCTATAACTAATCTGTAAATAATTGTCAGAGGATTTGATGGCAAAGGGGACACAAAGGAACAGCTGTGTGGCTGCCCCCATTACATATAGCTTGTCTGGTCAAGCCTGGCAGGAGCTTTGCTCCACTGGAGCTTGCAAATCCGTGCTGCCCAAAGCCTGCAGAAACTGTGTTCTGTTTGATGTGCACTTTAGTGAGGCTCTAATGTAGCCAAAGAGTTGAATTACTTCATCTCCCCTCCCTTGCAGGAGGAAGTGCTATTTTTCTAACCTTAAATCTGCAGGTCCCAGATTGATGTGCTGAGGGAAAGGCATGCAGTGTGTTGTGCTTGAAAGAAGATGCACCCACCTCTCTTGTGAACAGCAAGTCCAAAAGGAATACATGAGGTGCTGCATGTATGGCACAGAAGCAAAAGCTCTACATGTGAGGAAAAACAAACAAACAAACAAACAAAAAATTCATGAAGCAATTTTGTCTCTTTCTAATTTTGAATTTTACTAGATGAGCATTTACAACAGTGGCAGACTGGAAGGAAAGGATGATTGAGAAGATCCCAAAAAGGGCATTGCTAGATAATTACTGTACAATTTAAAATGCATGTTCCATTCTTTCTGTACAGGATTTCACAAGCTCCTCATGGTATATGGAAGAGTGACAGCCAGGTATATAGCAATGTACAGGCCATATTGGTAGTGGTATGTGGTCTTCTCTCTATTAGGTCCACAAGGTCTTTGTTGAAAATAGAAAGATACCTCGGTGACCATGCTTGTTCACCAAATCAGAAATAATTGGCAAATCAGATGCACAAAAGAAAGGAGGCATCTAAATTCTAAAGTAGGACATGAGAATAGGGAGTGTGAGGGTGAGCGAGTGAAGGTGTGGGAGTTGATTCTTGCTGTTTTCTGACCGTAAATGAAGAGACTACAAAAACATTCTTTACTGTGAGTTCAGCAGGTACTCCATTTATAAAAATCTTGATGATACAATATTTAGAAACCTTTTTCAACTGATGAACAAGTTTCCACCAGAAATCTTTGTGCTAAAACCTCAGTGCCAGAGCAACTAGACAGACATAAATCAAAACTGAATTTTAAACTGTATGAGGTTTCAGCTTGTGTTTGTTGGTTCTGTTTTTCTTTGTGTCACTTTTCAACAAGTTTTTTTCAGCTTTTTGCGAGTATACAGATATGTCACATTAAAGGGTGGATGTAGCTGGGCTTTTTATATGCACTTAGTAAAAAAGAATCAGAAGAAGGAAAAAGAAATCTTCTTTTTGAAAAACATAGTACATATAATCTCCAATCAGATTGTGACTGAAAAACATCTGTTTAATAAAGAATTTATTTTGGCAGTATATTTGTTCTCTCTACCTTGCAAGGCTCACTTGAGAAAGGGGCTACATTATCTATATCTTTAATATCTGATAGGCTGTTCATTGCTGCTCTTCTAGCAGATGTCTAGCTTGATTGCTTCTCCAATTGTTTGGTGAAAACCCGCAGAAGAAGAGTATTTCATAAGACTGCTGCATTGTCAAAGGTCAGTTGAATTTCTAAGTTCTCTGAAGAGGAATGTGGGCTATAGTACAGAGGTGTGAATGACTGAATGCTGCCCTTTAGCTTTCATTCGTGTGTGAGGAAAACAGAGAAAAGAAAGCCCTAGAAATTTATTTGCTACATTTGGGGATGTGTGGTTTTGCTCTTAGAGACGTGTGCTTCTTGCTCTTGAAGCAATCTGGTGAAAACAGGCACAGGGTTTGTACTGTGCTCTTATTTACTGTGTACGTTATTGCCAGAAGCGTTGTGGAGTGGGCCTGTTTTACTTAGAGATGAAGCGGGGAGAGCTTTGTAGAAAATAAGCAAATATGTTGCCCTTGTGACCTAAGCTTTGATTACGTTCAGTACCTCGTGTGTAGCAGCCCCATGAAATGACTCTATTGTCAACCTACCTGTAAAGAGAAGGGAGAAGACCGGAAAATTTTATCTTTGGCCTGCATGGAAGGAAGATGTTAGTTTTTTCCTGATTAAGAACTCTCTCCTGGCATCTCTAGACTGGATTCTATCATTCTGTATTGTGTTTTGAACAGGCAGCTGTTTTTTAATCATTCTTGCTATTCCTTAGATTTTGAAGCAAGGCTGCTTTGCTGCTTTAGCCACAGAAGGAATGGGCAGCCTTGGCTAAGGTGGGACGCAGGTGTCCTGTCCCTCCTTGCTCCTGCTCGCCCTTGCTGCGCCAAGATTTGGAAGGACTGAGTGCCCTGGGTCTATCGCTGCTGGTACTGCTGCTTTTTTTTCCCTTTTTTTTTTTTTCTTTTTTTTTTTTTTTTTTTCTTTTTCCCTGTGCATCTGTTTTCATGGTATGTGTGATTTCTTCAAATGACCAAGAATAGGCTGAGCATGGGCAGAGTTTGTTGCTATTAAGACACTTCAGAACAGGACGTCACCTTCTGTTTTCCAGGACAAGTTCTTGTGGTTGAACAGTGTCCATGTTGGTGTGTGAGGTGGTGTGTAGCGGTGTTTCCTGGTCTTGTCTTGCTGGTGTTACTTCAGCACTAACACCTGCAGAAGAAAACAGGCTTCTTTTACCTCTCCAATTAGCCTTTCCAGGTCTGTGCGTTTGTAAGCTAGTGCTGAGGAACTTGAATTTAACGGTTGCACTTGATGATCTTAAAGGTCTTTTTCAACCTTGCTGATGCTGTGTCTGTTCAAGCCAGGGGGGAGAGGGGAAAGGAGACTTTTCATAACCATAGCTGTTAGTCTGGCTGGTTTAGCCTTTGAGTAACTTTCAAGTTTTCTCTCCAAGTTTTATGCAAGGGATGTGTGGTTGTGATTTTCTTCCAGAACGAAGGAAAAGAGAGTAGGAGACCCGTGTCAGAAATATTGTCACTAAACATAAGTCATTAAAGAAAAATAGAAGGAGGTAACCTCATGAATGTATCCAGATTAGCTTCCCCTACTGTGATACAGTTTTTCATCCTACTTCTTTGATACTGTCTTTTATGTGCTAAGGTTAAAATACTTGCTAGTACAGCTGTAGCATCAGCATTGTCTATAAAAAGCACTTTATACCTGCTGAAACCACTACTGTTAAAGTCATTTACATGGGATTGCTAAACAAAAGTAGTTATGTCATCAAAAACTCAGTTAGATTGCTGTAACTGCATCTAAATGAGAGCTGTTGACGATGTAGGAATATTGCCAAAAATTATATCTCTAACCAACACTGCTACATAAATGGGAATTTTCCAAGTTGACCTGAACTGAGAGAATCCCCTGTATGCATGTCTGTATAGCTATTTGTCTATCTATCTCCATATGTGTGTGTATACATATTTGTACATGTATAAATTTTTTTATCAGAAAAACAAGGATTCCCAAGCTGCTACTTTGCTGATTTGAAAAAATGTAATTTCTTTTTTGTTTGTTTGGGTTTTTTTTGAAAAAGGTCAAAAAGACAATTTGCATTCAGTTTGCTTGGCTTGACTTAATCTTATCCCATGGTTAAACATTGGGCATCCCTCTATGAATCAAGAGAAAGCAAGTTCTGGGAGTAGATCACATATCATTTGTCTTAGGAAGGCTAACTATGCCTTTGAAAGTGTCTGTCTTCTTGCTAGCTTGTAGGAGCCACCCACATAACCTTTTAATGGCCAATATCAGGTGTGATGTACCTCCTTCCAACTAACTATCTAATTAATTCCATGGATATAAAGAATAAAGAGACCTTAAGCTAATGCCGAACTTGGTGTTGAACTGGAGGGAGTCCAACTGGCAGGCTGCAGTGGTTGGGAGCCAGGCTGGATTGTTATGCGTTGCTCCTCATCTGCGAGGAGTGGGGTGGCTGCTGGGTGTGTGCTGAAGTTTTCCTGTCCTCTACTGCCGTGAGTGGTGAGCTGTAAACCTGTCCCCTGTTCTTCAGGATTCAGTGTCTGTTCAAATGCCAATTGCTTTTCCTTGGTGCTCTTTCTTCCTTATGCAGGAAGGAGGCCATCTCTGCAAGCCTCCATTTATTCCTCTGACGGAACCAAGCAGTCTACAACTTTCCTGTCTCTGGGGCCAGATTTCTTCTGAAGTCATTGAAAATCAACTTATTCCTGAAAATCCTGTAGCACTGGTAGGGGATCCAGCAGCCAGTTGAAAACTATCTGTGAGCTTTGGGTCACACTGGGGGTCTCTATTAACTAGCGAATAAAAACATATAGAGTGTTAAGTCTCTGTTTCATTTGCTGGTTTTGAAGTCTGTAGTGCTTTGTACTTTAGCACAAGGTGTGACAGTCACTCTTGAATGACTTTTATATCTTCTTGTGCCAGAAACCATACAGCACCTTGTTCTGCAAGCTTGAAAGCCTTTGCAGCAAGATTCTTTACATTTCTTCGTGCCGTAGCTGTGAACATTGTGAATTTAGGAACATTTTATTCAAAGGCCAGGGCTCATGATAACTCAACAGTGGTTGGGTTTAAAAGCACCACATTTGTTACCACAAACACTGAAAGGAATTGTGTGGCTCTGAGTCCTCATGGGATTTTGTGTTTGTTGATTATTTTTTTTTTTACTTTTTTTTTTTTTTTAAGATTTCACAAATAACTGCTAACTTTCCCCACTATATTAGCCTCAGAGTTCAGGAATGATTTTGCTTTGTTTTGCTTGTCTTTTGATAGAAAATACATGGCTTGTAGAATGAAAGGAACAACAACTGATGAACAGAATATTTATGAACTGGAAATAGGTCTGAGCTGTTTAAATCAATTGATAATGAAATTATCTGTGAATGTGTATTTTCACTATTTGACCAGTTTTATGTATGGCTCAATAATATTCATCAGAGCAAATATCTTCTGTTCCCCCTTGTCAATTGCTAAATAAATTGCTAAGGAATATTTTTTTTTTTTTATCATTCAGACAGATCTATACTGAATAGAGTGTCTGGATTCTGCTGTCACCAAGTAGTCCATTTTGTAGCTTTGCATCCAGTGTATGTGTGTGTTTTCGAAGTTTGAAAGCGTGGGGTGTTTTTTCGGTGTGCTTTTTTTTGTTTGGTTTGGTTTTTTCCTTGGTTTTTTTTTTGTTGTTGTTGTGGGGTTTTTTTTGGTTGTTTGTTTTTTTTTGTTGTTGGTTTTCTTTTTACAGAATCACAGAATGGTAGGGGCTGGAAGAGGCCTCTGTAGATCTAATACAACCTCACTGCTAAAGCAGGTTCACCTAAGGCAGGTCACACAGGATCATGTCCAGGTGAGTTTTGAGTATCTCCAGAGAAAAAGACTCTGCATCTCTCTGGGCAGCCTGTTCCAGTGCTCTGCCACCCTCACAGGGAAAAAGCTTTTCTTTATGTTTAGGTGGAACTTCCTGTGTTCCAGTTTGTACCCATTGCCCCTTGACCTGTCTTTGGGTACCACTGAATAGAGTTTGGCCTCATCCTCTAGACACCGATCCTTTAGATAGTTATAAACATTGATAAGATCCCCTCTCAGTCCTCTCTTCTCCAGGCTAAACAGCCCAAGGTCTCTCAGCCTTCCCTTGCAAGAGAAGTCCCTTAATCATCTTTGTAGCCCTCTGTTTGACTGTCTCCAGTACTTCCCTGTCTCTCTTGAACTGGGGAGCCCAGAACTGGACACGGTACTCCAGATGTGGCCTCACTAGAGCAGAGTAGAGGATAAGGAGAACGTCTCTTGACCCGCTGGTCACACTCTTCTTAATGTGCCCTAGGACACCATTGGCATTCTTGGCTACAGAGGCATATTGCTCACTCATGGTGAACTTGTTCACTAGGAGTCCCAGGTCCCTCTCTGCAGAGCTGCTTTCCAACAGGTTAGCCTCTCATCTGTACTGGTACGTGGGGTTATTCCTCCCCAGGTGCAGGACTCTACACTTGTCCTTGTTGAATTTCATGAGGTTCCTCTCCAACCAGCTCTCCAGCCTGTCCAGGTCTCACTGAATGGCAGCACAGCCTTGTGGTGTATCAGCCAGTCCTCCCAGTTTTGTATCATTAGTAAACTTACTGAGGATGCACTCTGTTCCTCTACCCAGGTCATTGATGAAGATGTTGAACAAGACTGGACCCAGCCCTAACCCCTGAGGAACACCACTAGCTACAGGCCTCCAACTAGACTCTGCACTGCTGATCACAACCCTCTGAGCTCTAACACTCAGACGGTTCTCGATCCACCTCACTGTCCACACATCTAACCCACATTTCCTGAGCTTCCCTATGAGAATGTTATGGGAGACAGTGTCAAAAGCCTTGCTGAAGTCAGGGTAGACAACATCCGCTGCTCTGCCCTCATCTGCCCAGCCAGTCATGCTATCATACAAGGCTACCAGATTGTTCAAGATTGATTGTTTGATCCCATGTATTTTATTTAAGTTTCTCTGCAGACTCACAAAGATTTATTTGCTTCTGCTCATTTTTCTACCTTCTTCAAAAATCAAGTGTAGCAATAAATGTGTCCCTTGCTTTACAGTCCCCCAAGTAAATGGCCATGATCCATAGTCTTGTAATATTCTTAGAGACATGAAAAGGATTCTTAATGAAAATCACTGGTTTGCTGCAGGATCAGGACCACCTCAGTGATTCTGAAAATTAGAAGGAAAACTAAGATTTTCTGCTAGTGCAGTGAGACAAAACCAAATTCCTTTGTCCTCTGCTGAAGGTGGTGAAACTCAATTTTGTGCTGGCAGTGGAGTAGTTCCTCTGGGTGCTGGCTTCTTTGCTGATCTCTTAGGATTCAGTGGCAAGGATGAGGGATGCATGTGGCAAACACAGGCCTTCTTTTCCCCAGCCCTCCTGAGTTCGTGTGCAAAACCCACAAGATAGCATAATCATCTGAATCACACAGATGCTAAAGCTGTCAGTGCCCATCACTGGTTCCAGGAACTTGCTTGGTCTCAGTCGAAGCTGCTAAAGCATAGCATGGATGCTGCTGAGGCAAGGTAAACTGGGCCACATAAGGAGACCTAGGACATGATTCTCCATTGATCAAGGGTATATTTAAAGAGTAATTTTACATATGTAAACTCTGTTGGTGATCAGCAAATGGAGTTAAGAGAAATTCTGTGAGCTTGTTGCATGGTGTGTATAAATCCCATGAATTATGTATTGGCTTTAGGATTAGAAAATGGAACCATAAAACCCAGCTTTGCCGAGCCACATTTTCTCAGCCGTGCTTGCTCTGGAGGACAATTGTAAAGTAATTATTATTTATAATAATTTCCCCTCTTTCATTCCTTTTGCAATGTGGAAAGCTGTGTAATTTCTGACTTTACTTAATTTTTACTCTTATCCCTCCATTTTTCCCTAAGTAGAGAGCTCAATTTTCATCACGAATTACAAAGGGAGAAAATCAGTTTCTTTAGAAAATTCTGTTTTAAAGTAGAAACTTAAGCTAAATTTTCACAATAGACACTTTCAATATCTTTTGAAAATAAAGTGCGTGAAAACAATATTTGGTTTCTAAATCCACAATGTAGACATATATTGAGAGTTGATTAAAACACTTTCAAAGAAATGTTGCTTGATAAATATACTACATTATCCATAGTCTTTGTGAAATCAGCATTCTAATGTTTTGATAAAATGCACTTTGAGATATGACACGTTATACTCCTGTCAGTGGTCAGAAATCTGAATGAACTGCAAAGGATTACTTAGTTCAAGTGAACGAATAATAAAATATGATCTTAACTTTTAAATAGCTATTTGATATGCACAGAATCATATCATGGAACTACAGAAAGGTTTTGGCTGAAAGGGACCTTGAAGATCATCTTCTTCCAACACTCCTACCAGGGGCAGGGACTCCAACTCCTACCAGGGCAGGGACTCCTCCCCATCCAACCTGGCCTTGAGCATTTCCAAGGAGGGGGCATCCACAACTTCTTTGGGCAACCTGTTCCCGTATCTCACTACCCTCACAGTGAAGAATTTCTTCCTAATATCTAATCTAATGAAATCATTGCCCCTTGTCCTATCATTACACTCCCTGATAAAGAGAGTCCCTCCTCATCTTTTCCATAGGCCCCTATTAAGTACTGAAAGGCTGCTCTGAGGCCTCCTGAGAGCCTTCTCTAGGCTTAACAACCACAAATTTCTCACCTTGTCCTCACGGGAGAAGTGTTCCAGACCTATGATCATTTTTTTGTGGCCCTCCTCTGGATCCACTTGAGCAAGTACATGTCTTTCTTACACTGGGGAACACAGAGCTGAACACTGTACTCCAGGTGGTCTTGCTAGAGCCGAGTAGAGGGGGGAAATCAACTCCCTTGACCTGCTGGTCACACTTCTCTTGGTACAGCCCAGGATGCAATTGGCTTTCTGGGCTGCGAGCGCACACTGCCAGCTTATATTCAGTTTTTCATCCACCAACACCCTGAAGTCCTTCTCTATAGGGCTGCTCTCAATCATATTGTCCTCTAGCCTGTATTGATATCAAGGATTGCCCTGACCCAGGTGTGGGACCTTGCACTTGGCCTTGTCGAACTTCATGAAGTTGTCATGGGCCCACCTCTCAAGCCTGTCAAGATCCTTCTGAATGTCATCCCTTTCCTCCAGTGTCTTGACCGCACCACATAGCTGTGTTGTCCACAAACTCACTGAGGGTGCACTTGATCCCACTGTCCATGTTGCCGACAGAGATGTTAAACAGCACAGATCCCAGTACCAACGCCTGTGGAAAACCACTCGTTACTGGTCTGCACTTGAACATTGAGCTGTTGACCTCAACTCTTTGAGTGCAACCATCCAGCCAATTCCTTATCTACCAAGTGGTCCATCCATCAGATCCATGCCTCTCCAATTTAGAGACAAGGATGTCATGCAGGACAGTGTCAAATGCTTGTGAATGGCTATTCAGCTAAAATTGGTGTATGTTTCAGGGAGAGGGGTTTTCAGAAGGCGTATGTCACATCAGTCGCAAGGTGGCGAGTAACCATAGTGCAAAAGAGGAGCAATATCTTTACTTGCTAATTATTGTCCATAGCAAGTCTGTATCCTTTATCCAAGGAGAATAAGTTGACCATTAAAACCCGCAAAAATAAAACTGAAGTGTTTTTTTCAAGTCACCAGAATTCCAAGAAAAATTTTATGAAAGAGATCAGCCTTCATGCATTATACATATACAGAGAGTGCACATTTTTCTCTCACTCTACTTGAAAACTGAGACTTCTCTAGATGACAGTTGTGGAAAATTTCAAGTGCCTGGAATGTGCAAAAATAGGAAGCTCTGAGTACATTTAATAAAAGTTTAATTTGTGAGTTATAACAGCATAGAAATAACTATTGGTGGTGAAACCCAAAGGTGCATCAGTTCAAAGCTTTATATGTGAACTTTTTAGAGATTTCAGCCTTTCTTATGATGTAGGCTTCACGTCACTTTCATTCTTTCTTTATTTTTGCCCTGTTCTTCCACGTTTTTAATGTCTAAATTGACCCGCTTGTTTACAGCAAATCTTAACACATGGCCTTCCTATCAGTGTTTCAAACAGCTTATCTTTTATACCAGTATACTCTGGGGGCTGTAATGTGGTGGGATTTCCCCACCCCACCCCCACCCCCCCCTTCTTTCTCCTTGTGGACTTTGTCAAAGGTGTTCTGTACAGACCTCATGTCTTTCTCTGACTCCGTTGCTATATTTCTGAGGTGATTTTTCCCAAAACTTTCTTTTTNTTTCCCAAAACTTTTTTTTTTTTTTTTTTTTTTTTGGGTGGGATTTTATCACAGGGATTTTGCAGACCTGGCAGGACTCAGCATGAACTGCGGGTGGGTTTTGGCTTGTCTCTGTCACAGTAGGGAAATAATGTCAATCACTAATCAACTCCAAGTCTTGATGCTCACTGTGGGGCTCTTACAGGTTTGAAAAACTTAAACAAAACCCATTAATATAAACAACACTCCACAGTTTGTATGGTTCCCTAGTGACCACTGTGTATAGGCAAGCAGAATGAAATCTTGGCAAGCAGAGAACGGCAAACAAGTACTGGAGAGTAAAATGAGGGATTACTATTATAGCAGTATTGAATTGAATTGAGTGAAAAAAACCATAAATTTGTCAGTATATGTTGTACTGTCATAATTAAAATAGGCATTTTTGCATATTGCCTTTTCCTGGATAATACTGTGCTTTTGTATAGCTTTTTTTTTTCATGTTATTTATCTTTAGAGGTGTTCCACAAGGGATGGGATTGTGAATAGATTGCTTGTAAGTGACAGTCAAAGGTACTAATATTTCTAAGATCAACGGGAAACATTCCCTTGTTATTTCTTCAAGTTGTAATTGAAGAGTCATAGACAGAGATGCTGTTTTCTGAAAGGGCATTATATTAGCTCTGATGACAGCAGCAGATCACCCTTTGAGAGGCAATTTCTCCTCCTATTGGACCTAATTTGGATGCTTGCTCTGGTGCAAATTGGGAGTAACCTACAGAAGCTTGTCCATTTGCACTGAATATGAAAGTAGAACGAGTAAGAACTGTGCTGGATCTGAGAAAGTAATTCTCTGGCCTCTGGTACTACTTATTTCTTGTCAGATTTCGTTATAATTGGTCAAGACAAGTGTTGGAACACTGCAGTTCAACCTGTTCAAAGTCATGCCTGTCTCAGATCATGATTGACTCAATATGTAATACATGTGTAAGCAGCAGTGTCCCCTGGGAATCTTTGGTCATCTCTACTAACTGTACCTTAAGAAAAATGCTATCAGTATTTTAATATTCTTAAAATTGTAGAACTTACTCTAGAATCCAGGATCTAATTCCCCTCCAGTACAAGTGTGGTCTGGCAGTATGCTCATAGAATCATATAATGCTAGAGTTTGGAAGGGACCTCTAGAGATCATCTAGTCCAACCCTCTGCCAGAGCAGGATCACCTAGGGCACGCCACACAGGAACACATCCAGGCAGGTTTGGAAAGTCTCCAGAGAACGAGACTCCACAACCTTTCTGGGCAGCCTGTTCCAGTGTGCCCTCACCCTCATAGTAAAGAAGTTCCTCCTCATGTTGAAGTGGAACCTCCTATGTTCTAGCTTGTACCCATTATTTCTTGTCCTATTACTGGGTACTGTAGAAAAGAGACTGGCTTCTTTCACTTGATGCCCACCCCTGAGATATTTATGGACTTTAATAGGATTCCCTTTCATCCTTCCCTTCTCCAGACTAAACAACCCCAGGGCTCTCAGCCTTTCCTCACAGGAGAGATGTTAAGTCCCTTAATCATCCTCGTAGCTCTCCATTGAACTCTTTCCAATAGATCCCTGTCTCTCCTGAACTGGGGACCCCCAAAATGGATTCCAGATGTGATCTTGCCAGGGCAGAATAGAGGGGGAGGAGACCCTCCCTGGACCTGCTGTACACAGTTTTCTTAGTGCACCCCAGGATACCATTGGCCCTCTTGGCTACAAGGGCTCATTGCTGTCCCATGGAGAACTTACTATCTACTAGGACTCCAAAGTCTTTCTCCATGGAGCAGGTTTCCAGCAGGACAACCCCTAATCTATCCTGATGCCTGGTGTTATTCATTCTCACATGCAGGACTCTACACTTGTCCTTACTGAACTTCATGAGGTTCTCCTTTGCCCAGCTCTCCAGGCTGTTTAGATCTCATTGGATAGTGGCACAGCCTTCTGGTGTGTTAGCCACTCCTCCCTGTTTCATATCATCACTGAACTTGCTGAGGGCGCACTCTATCCCCTCATCTAGGTCGTTGATGAAGACATTGAACAAAACTGGACCCAGTACTGATCCCTGGGGAACACCACTGGCTGCAGGCCTCCAACTTGACTCTGCACCACTGATCACAGCCCTGTGAGGCAGGCTATTACCACATTTAATGAAGATAAAAGAGAAGGCATTAAATAGGAAGTAAAAGAGGAAGTAAAATTTTGTGTGGGGACTGACAAGATATGGCAAGTGAAACTCTGCTGGGAGATGTGTGAAAATCTGAGAAACCAGACCCAGGAGAAGATGGTGTGGTAGAAGGTGGTGAAAGGTGAGGAAGCCCTCACTCCCTTGCCGCAGTAGTCCAAGGAAGTGCTGGAAGGACTTCCACTGAGAAGGCAGCTAAACTATGGACCTCTGTGCTGCCTCAGTGGACATAGTGAGTCAGATCTAGATGATGTGAAGAGGAGGTGAATAAGAAAGAAGGTGAAGCGATTAGCGCCCAGTACTAGATTCTTCTATTTCTTTGTCTAGAAAAAGGTGCCGGCAGTAAGTGCCTTGAAACATGATAGTTGCTAACTGAACAATCAGAAGCTTGCCTTTTTTTTATATGCAATTAGATAATTATGATGTTTCTCGTGGTATGTTATGGACATACAAATCTTTTCATATACACTACTGACGATGTCCTAGTTTTTTATGTCTAGTATAGAAAGCAATATCTAAACATGTAGTTCGGAAGAAGCTCCATGTCTCTGGTTGCCTATGTGTATCATGCTCCTTCTAGTATCATTTTCCTGTCTTGGAACTCTGCATGTCTTCTGTATTGAAAAAGAAGGCATTAGAGAGTGTGAAAAATCTAGTATCATTCATGAGAAAATGCAAGGCAGGGAAATTCACTGAATAAAAAAAAGCTAAAATGCATTCTTCATGCATCATGTCAAGGCAAAAATAACTAACTCAAGGCACTGTCACACTGCTTCAAGATACAGAGTCAGGAATGAATGGCACAAAAGAATTAAAGCTATTTATGTAAAAAGTACATCTTGATCTAAAAGAAAAAAAAGCACTGGGAAATCAGCATGATAGAAGGACAGCTTTGAGATGTACTTCAGCTTTTCTAACGTTTTTGGAGTATTACTTATTTTTCCCCATCTATGATTTATTGATGGAAATTTAGAATGGCTTCTAAAGGTCTGATAAAAACAGCAATGCTGTAACTGACACTGTGATTGTTCAGATTGTCTACTTTCGATGTGCTGAAAATTTGTCTCTTGACAATTATGGTTTTTTGTTCTGACTTTACTTTGTTTCCTAGCTTATGGACTTACTGACAGTGATGGTTGAGGATCCAAACCATACTATGGGTAATTTGAACCACGTTACTGTCATAAAGAAATATTTTCCTCAGATAATACTGAGTCAAAGCAAATTATTCCAATGCTTTTGTTGTTGTTGTTAACCTAGGACTTCTGGTGGGATGCACTTTAGGCTCTTTTTATTCCATCCACATTTCTGAGTCTGGTTTTGATATCTGAATGGAACTCATAACTAAATATGGTCCAAATAATTCTTCTAGCTACATGGCAAGATTTTTTTTTCAGTGCATGATGAATCAAGGATTAACAGACTGTCCAAGCATTTTCATATAAAATCCTCTCTGTTCCATGGATAGTTATCTTGAATATAACCTGCCTGCTGGGCTTCTGCTTTTGAGATGGAGCATCATTTGTATGCTGATGGACTGGATCTGTGTTTATTTGCAAGTTTGTCCTTTTTCTTGTTCTTTAAGGCCTGACTAGACCTGTTGTTAAATACTGCAGTCTTTGCTGCTTTGATCATTCATAAGGGAAGCCCTTGGGCAAGAAAGAAAATGATAAAGCTGGATGTTTATGGCACAATTGAAGCCCGGACTACTAAGCAGTGTTTCTCTACAGATGGTGCCTTTAGAAAACCTTAGAGAGGTTTTCACATGTGCGAGTGTGTGCATCTGTGAATACATTTGAGAACTACCAGGTCATATAAAAACTATAAAGTACATTGTGAAATATCACAGATTATTTTAAAATGCTGTGTAGCTTTTTTCAGATGTTGCTGGCAACACAGGAAATTACTGTACAGGAAGGACTTTGATATTTGAGAATGTGTGGAGAGATAAACATATACCTTAAGAATTATATCAATATTGTCCACATCTCTCAACTAAATAAGAAATCATACTTCTCCAACTAAATACTGCAATATAAAGATAAATACTTCTTTCCTTCTTATTTACAGTAAAGTGGAATAAGCTGTTTTCTTGTAAGATCATTGCCCCCTTGAAATTCACAAAGTTTCAAAAAATTCACGCATATATATTAAAATTAATAAACTTCTCAATTTTGAAATCACTCCTGATAATAGGTATTTTACAAGGGTAAACTGTTGAGAACTTAGGGAACTGAAACTTTCTCAAAAGCAGTCACAGCTTTTGAAATGTTTACTGAGTTTTATGTCCAAGAGGTTTTTAAAAAGTGGGGTGGGAGTAGGGGTGGGATGTTTGAAGCACCATTAGGACTGGATGTTCTGAAGTCCCTCTCATGTCACCTTTTTGTGTGAAGCACTGTTGACAAGCTGTGAAAGATACACTCACAGGTACAGAGCAATATATGCTTGGATGCTCTGCTGGCACAGATTTGAGGGTTGGTTTGGGTTGGTTTTTTTAATGGATAGTTTTCACTTCAAGCGTATATTTTCTCCTCTCGATTCAGAGCATGGTACTTTTTTAGCAACTAGAGATGAATGTTAAAAATGAAGAAGTAGTAGTTCTTTAATCAAACCATCTTATTGAATCTCATGCCTTCAGTAGAGGTACTGTGTTTGAGGTGCCTGAAGGGGTAGGGAGACAGGATGAGAGCTGGAGACAAATCTGAATTCTTGCCCTCGGACTGATGGTCCCAAAACACAATGCTGGACTTTGTAACGGTATGCTTCCTACAAATAATGAATAGGTCTGGCTTTGTGAAAAATACCTGAATTCAAAAGCCAATGTAAACCAATGACACAATAACCCTTATCACTGTAGTCTGCTAGCTAAGAAAGCAAAAAGACAGGAGCATAATATAAAGTTCTATTTGCTGACAACTAAATCAAAAAATGTCATCTCACTGGGCACACAAATACACAATTTGGAGGAAAATATACAGGTGAGGACTGCATACTGTATCCTGTTCCTTCCCACAAAGGGAGCTAAGTGTATTTAAGGACCTCGTCTTTGTGAGTTAGTAGTGTTGTGGGCAGAAATGGTGAAATGATGCAGAGCACTGTTTATGATCTCCGTCTCCGTTTCAAATGGTGGTTAGTTTCTGTGGCCATGTTGGCTTGTTTAGACAGCATTTCTGCTTCTTCGTGGCACAGTTGGGTGTAGCGATCCTTTCTGAGCAAATATTCATTGTTGTCCATTAGCAAAATGCTGCTATTTGTGATAACTGAGAAGGGGGAGAAATATCCCAACCTCCCCTGAGATCTTGTCAAATACTTGTGATAAATTGTATGGGTTTTAGTCTTCTATTGAGGGCTCTCTAAGGAGACCTTGTTATAAGTAATCTTTGGAGAATTAAGTATGAGAATAATCTTTGGAGAACTGCACAGAAACCTCCAAATCTGAAATCACGAGTGTCTGGACCAGCCAGCCTGGGTTAGTGGATCAGTGCAGAAGTGTGGTGATGATGATTGCACGCGTGGTGAGCATAATGCGCCTGGGGGTGCAGAGGCAGGCTGCGTCACACACACAGAGGGCACTCATACCAAGCTGATTGTGATTTTGCATACTTTTTTTTTTTTTTTTTTTTTTCAAATAACCCCATCTGTAACTGGAACTCTTGCTCTCTGCGAACATTCTTACCAACTACATGTGTAAGATAGGAAATCGAAAGCATCAGTATCATTCATTTCCTAAAAACCAAAAAAGTTTGCATGTGGAGATGGGTACTGTATCTATAATACTTCGAAATAATATGAAAGATGAAAACCGATGTAATGAATCAGTCCCATGAGTTGCTAACATTTCCAGAGGACAATGAATGAAAATCAATATTAAATGAATATCAGTGTTCATTATACTACAGTTAGTGCAGCACAAATGGTCAAAGATAAGAAGTGCGTACAATTTATTCTTTTTAGTGTTTCCACGAATTTACCATTTTCCCCAGAACTATATATTGGAACAGTGGAGAAATGAGGTGACAAATTCGTCTTCTGCTGAAAGTCTCTTTTTCATTTTCCAGATTTTTAATTTTTTTTTTTATGGTGACCAAGATTTTTTTATGAGATTGTTGATACTCCTGTTGTCTTCAGTTGGTGCTGAAGATGTGAAACATTTCAGAAAACAGTTTTAATTCAAAATGAAACTATTGTCTCTGAAAGCATTAGCTCAAGAGAGAACAAACTCAGTCAAAATAATGTGACACTTCCTATTTCTCCAGTCTTACTAAAACCTAAATTGAGAATCTACGTTCTCAGTGACCTCTCACTTTTCAAAGGCTTACAGTTTCCTGCTTAACTATCTCACATTACAAGACATGGCTGAAATTGTTGCTCTTGTAGTAAAATATTCCTGAAAACTAAGTGTCTTGCCTAATTGTTATGTCCAGGGAAGCATAAAAATTTTAATTAAAATATTTGCTTTGAATTCTTTACATTTACACTTTCAAATTCCAATTACAAAAGTGGACACTGCTAAAATGTAAACAAATACCGAGGTATCTACTGTGTCTTGTCCAACTTTAGTGACAAATTACATTTTTTTAAAAATGTAATTTCTCAACCCTTGGAAAGTTTACTCAGAGGGAAAGAGTAAATGCTGAATAAGTGCTTGTGATGTGAAGGGTTAGATGTGCTTCTAAAAACGCTTGCCTCTGCCTCTCCAGTTGCTCAACCACATGAGAGCTGAAGTAGCAACCATAGGACAGAAAAGAATGTGAATTGATAAATTTGAACAGTGGCAGATTGGCAGTATAGCTTCAACAAAACCTGGAATTTTTTCTGTCTCTTCCTCAGACTTAATTATGTGGAATTTAATGGAGATTACTGGATATTTTTTTAAATCTCAAAATTTACTTTGTCTTGGATCCCTGCAGTTTGATAGAAGATTTTTCCTTCTGTCCCTACCAATCCTGAGGTGACTAAGACCTCATTTCTGCAATTGGCAATCCTTCTCAAACAGGATCTCAGATGAACCCACCAGGGGCCCTCTGTAATTTAGTAGCATATGCAACATATTTTGTGCCTGCAGGATTCCTGTTGTTTGCTTTTTTAAATGCATGCAAACCATTATATGGGCACACTTGTCACCTTCTGGTGTTCACAGACTGTACCCAAGACGATAGCGCCTTTCCACCAGTCAGAAGTGTGTTTGCTGTTCACAAGAAGTTTTCTTGTAGTTTTTTTATCAGAAGAACCTATCAGGAGATAATTATTGTCAGCAATAACAGGGTAAATATGGAATTATTGTGAAACAACATCCTTTTATTGCACTATTGCTAGGAATGCAGGAATGAATTGCAGACTTGGTGAACACATTCAAGAGCTAATGCCAACAACTAGCGATAGATAAAAGGTGAGAACAGATTACTAATAACAAAGACAAGGAACCAAGTTTAGGCATAATATGTAATTCAGCAGGAATGCATCCAGACACTCTTATAGCAGAAACTACAAGGTAGTATGATGCTACAGGGAAATAAAACTCCTAGAGTAGTGCAAGTAAAGGATTTTTCAGTCTAGTGGCCAAACTTAAGCATCATGTGTATATGTGAGAAGGCTAATTTTGACTCAACATGCAAGGTTCTGAGGTTTCTTTGGTAACACAAAGATCTGAAAAATGTTTCAAAATGTTATGGCTGCAGAAAACACTTGCTACAAAACTCTATTATCTTTTAAAGTTATTTAAAACTTTAAAATTAGGTTAGTTTCAAAAATGGATGTGCTGTAATATTTTTTTAAATGTCAAAATGCTTCTGTTTTTCCTCCTTTCCTTCCTGCTTGAAAATATTTATCATGTTTGGTGAAATTTGTGGATTCTTCAATGATGCATTGCAATTAACTCATCAAACACTTCTGTCAAAGAATTTTTGTTAAAAATTAATTGCAGAAAAAACTTGCAATGGTTACATTGAACTTATAATGGTTTGAATTTTCCATTTGAAACATCTAAAATACTCCTTTCTCAGAAGGTTACATTTTTCAGTCAGCATAAACCAGGTTTGTGATGACCGAGTATGAATTCGCTTTCTCTTTCTTTAAGCGTGTGTCTTCATGGGCAAAATAACTGCATGTTATAATTATATGTATGCATAAAAATGGGAAGTGTTCTGTAATATGACAGCCCTAAAATTTGAGGAACAACATATGTGTTCTTGTCTGTGCAGTTTTTTTATGTGGGATAGGTGTTTATGATGGTGTAACTCAGAATCTTAATGTGAACCTTATTAAACTAGTTCGTTTCTATGTAGAACTTTAAGGGCAGAGAGGCTTTTGCATCCAGCTGAAGCTTCTTGCTCTCTCTAAGCATCCCAGGCTTGTTGTAGCTCTCTGGAGTTTCCCATGTTTTCTTAGTAGAGGATGTGTGTTGCCACTCTAGCAGCTCTGTGAACCTGGGCTAGTGATGTTCACGTGTTAATATTTTTGATACACAGAAAAAGGCAAGCAAGTGAAGCAAAATATGACAGGACAAGGGGCAATGGGTGCAAACTGGAGCATAGGAGGTTCCTTTTAAACACGAGGAAATACTTTTTCACAGTGAGGGTGGCAGAGCACTGGAACAGGCTGCCCAGAGAGGTTGTGGAGTCTCCCTCTCTGGAGACATTCAAAACCCGCCTAGATGGGTTCCTGTGTGACCTGCTCTAGGTTCTTGCTCTGGCAGGGAGGTTGGTCTCGACGATCTTTCAAGGTCTCTTCCAGCCCCTAATATTCTGTGTTTAATAGGTTCAGAAGTCTTGAGGCATTTCTTGTTGCAGCACTGAAGAGTGATCCCAACCTGTCTTGGGGATGGGGAGGAAGGACAGCATGATGTTACAGCAGAAAAGGGTCATACTTAGCAAAGAACTGTTTTCTTTACCATACAGCCACATAACTATCAGGCTTCTTGTCTTAGTATGTTTGTCTCAGACTAGGAGACTGCAGGTAATGAGAAGGTGTAATGCAGCAGCTCCGCTGTGATAATTGTTTTCATTTCCATTTGCAGTTACCCTGCCGCAGACTCTAATAGCATCAGAATATTGTTACAAGGCCAGGAGCTTTTACCTGGTATGCTTACGCTCTGTAATCTGTGTCTTTACATTACCAAAATAGCCTCTTGATACTATTCTCCCTTATAGATGTCCTTCTTGCTATTTATAATGATTTGTGCCATTTGGACACATTTTTGCCTTTAGCCCTGAAAAAAAATGTAAAAGAATCTCATCTTTCTGGAGTTGTTTGCCTTTGGCTTTGTTTTCAACCTCTCAGAAATGTGTTGAGAGAGGGAAAACATGACATCCATGCCGTATAGCTAGGTTCAGGTCTTTTTTTCTAGGAAGCTTGCAAGAGTGACTTAATGGGTTGGTTTTGTGTGTGCATGGAATTTGAAGATGCTAATGTTTTCTTTCAACATGAAATGTGATTCATTAAAATGCTTCTCAAAGTTGTTATTTTTCCCTTAACAATAATGTGAAGGAGCTTACCTCCTAGGCACAATATAGAGGGATCAAAACATTAACTACTATAAAACTAAATGGAAATAAATTAGAGGAAAAACTACTTTTCTTAGTAGCCTGGAATTTCATGTCAAATGGCTTTGACAGGGTGTTGAGCAATCTAAGTAACTACTATGAGATGAAATGAGAATTTAGGGTCCCTTTTTTGTTGTTCTTTAGCTCTGACTAATATAATTTAGTTTCTTATGCAGCAAGAGAAGTTTGACTCTTTTCTTGTCAAAGAAAATACTACTAGGCAACAGCACAAAAAAAAAAGTATTGTTGAGCAATCTTATAGCAGTGTATTGATTATGATGAAGTATGTACCATAGAGATGCTTTGTAGGTTTAAATATATAGATACGTGGTGATGTCCTCACAGTATCCTCAGATAACTACTGTTTTGAGTTTTTTTTGAGGAGGAGAAAAGACTAGGTTTATTTTACATAATTTCAAAATGTTGTATACACTGTGTTAAGTGATTGAACTTTAGGTTGATTTGCATTAATATTATGCAGAATTATTTTTCATTGTGAAAATCAAGACCGATTTTTAGATTCGTTTCACTACACTTCTCAACTTGGTCTCTACTTAAACCATGTGTTTTGTAAAATAAATCACTTAATTTGGAGGAACATTAACTATCTCCAAAACATGAACCTCATTGTTTTGAATCAATATGAGTCACACACTTCTGAGCTGATTTTCCACAGGGTATTGGTGCAAATATGCCAACATTGAAAGGTTAAACACAAATGGATCTAGATGAAAGCCAGTCAGAGAGGTCTCCATCTAGCAAGTATCTATGTACTTGACTGTATGCATATGAATATTAACAGTGAAGTTAACTGGATTATTTATGTAAAATTAAGCACATATGCTAAGGCCCATTTGTGTCATTTCCTTCTTACTAAGGATTTGAAAATGAATATTAATAAGCTCTGCAGAAGAGTCTTGTAAAGATGTCTATATGTAGGCAGGTGCTTAATTTTCTCTAAGTATTTCCGTCTGTAAAATGTAAACACATATAGACAGACTTGGCAGAATCAGCCCGTGTGTCTAAGCAGATGTATTTATAGTATCAAACTACGCTGGTTTACTCAGAATAAAGCCATCATTTGAGTGACTTTTCAAGCTGAAATGACTCTGGGAATTTGGAATAGCGTTGAAATTTCAAGTATTATTGAAAGAAAAATAGTCTTGTACCAACTTCCTATTAGTTGTAATTGTATTACACCTCATTTTTATTTCAAATGTACTAAACTCATCACAGGCTGTAAAATCCTTTGGGTGTTTATTTTCACTTATATTTCTTCCCAAGAAATGTGTTATTAGCACATCATATTTGAGTCTTTGCTTATCGCAGATAAGCCTGTTTCCATTCAGTGATAATTTCATATTCAAATAGTGTATACATTAGCAACGTGATTTAGTTCTCCAGTTTGTTTATGTTTGAGAAGCTAATGCTTTTAAAACTACAATTTAAGGGTGCATGTAGCAAGGCAAATTACAGGTTCCCAAGTGAGTCAAGTTGTGTAAATTGTCAGCTTTCGTTGACATGCAAAGGAAAGTTTTAAGCTGTCGTAAAATACGTGTTGTGGGGACAGACAAGAGTAGGATAACGAGCAAAACAAGTGAAAAAGGAATTGGCTCAGCAGGAATTCCCTACAGAGAAGGTGAAATTGCAAGACGTGTAAATCACTGCAGAGAGAATGGAAAAACAGGTTGTAGTTATTTATCCTCATAGCTTTTCCATCATTCAAAAAAAAGAAATTCCATAAGCTTTATATTTTAGGGTAAAATAGTGGCATTTAGGTCCCTGCCATGAATTGAGTGATCTATTGCTGTATCTCATCAAGAGCAATTCAGTTCCTTTCTGCCAATGAAGACAACACCGTGCACATAAAGATCTTACTTTTCTCCCGCAGAGGTGGTACTAAAATTTTACCAAGGATTTCTGTGAAAATAGTGTGTGAATATTTCTGTAAAAACACCTTTCCTAGATAAGCGCAAAACCCGCTTTTCATTAAGACTTCACTACAAATATTTATTTGGTCCTGGAAAACACTGGGGCCAATCTGACCTCTGTAAGGCACTGGTGTGCTTGCAAGAGACTTATGTCATCAACTGAAATTGCCATAAATAAGCTTGCAGTAATTAGAGCGTGTCGGCAATATAGAAATGGGATCAACTTTTGTAACTTAAAGTTTACTATAGCAAACTATTCTGGACTTGAAGGATGTGTTGTTAATGCTTGGTGGTGGAGGATTATGGTCCAATTTATAGGCTGACTAGTAGTTTTGGAGATTTCTAAACATGAACTGTGTGAATTAGAACCTTCTACTCATTTCTCAGCCTTACTTTGTTGAGAGATTCTTGGAAAAACTTATAAGGGTGCGTGGGGGCACAGCAATGCTCTTATCTCAAGCTGGTGTAGATTTTCTGGTACCCTGGTGACACCACTTTGATTCTGCGCCTTCTTATCTGCTTAGACAAGCCTGGCAGAGTGTAAGATCATCAACTATTATCGTATCACTTCTCAATCAAAGCAATTCTTACTACATGCTGTCAGTTGCTTTCAGAAGTGAAAATGATGATGGCCAGCAGCACTTGGAAGCTGATAATTACTTGACATTAGAACTAGCAGAGGAGGGCAGGACATTCTCTAGGAATATTTATTTGAATTTTAACATGAATTTTTTTCAACTTTATTCATTCCTCATTTATTCATTCTTCCTGTGAACACTTGGGCAGTTGATCCTGACTGACATGGGAACTTAACTGGATGGTTGATGTGTGTTTTGAAGTTGTTGTAAAAGGGACATTTTGTTGGCTTTTAGAAAATTGCCAAGGACTAGAAATTGCAATGGCAAGGTATGCACCTTACTTGTTTGGCTACTTTAGGTGAAAAAAAACCCCAACAACCATACCAGAAAATTGAATATTGGGCATCTCTCTACACTCCTGAGTGCCAAAATGCCTCCGATTGAGGCCAAAACCAGTTGCATTTCACTGGCAGAAAGAATTGTACAAGGTGAAAGACTCTTTTGTGTATTTGGTTCGATTGGAAAATGGAGACAGGATGAAGAAATGACATTCATCTGTTGAAATGAACACTCAAGACATCATAGACTCGCAGAAAGCTTCTTTGGAATTGAGTGTAACCCATTGTCCCTTTATTCAATACATATGTGAAATTTTGACTGCATGTGGATAACACAATTTTAATCTACACTTGTTGGAGAAGTTGATTTTGCTTTGCTCTACTGCATAGCCCTCAGGGGAATATTTATTTCTTCCAGACTTGCTGTAGGTTGAAATAATATTCTTCTGTCATTCTTGTTTTCTCATTGTCTTCCTCTAATTTATGGCTCACCTGAAAAGCTGTAACTCCTCCTAGTGTGAGCCAAGGTATGTGTCCAAACTGAACCAATCCATAAGGAAATTTAGTTTTCTGTAGCTTAAATATGAGACTAAACAGATTAATTCTGTTCCTTGATGATATATTTCTCTTGAGGTGAGGGCAAGAAGTGGAATTTCTTCCCTTACTCCTTGTGTTTTAAACCACTCTACCTGATTTGTGCCTGTCAGGTAGTACGGTGTCATTTCTATCACATGAACACACACCCCCTTTTTATCACCTTATTCCAACTTTAATGTCAATGCTCTCAATTGTATTTTTTTTCCAGATTGTTTCCAGATTGTATTTAGTTGGATCTTTAAAAGGGAGTGACATTGATAAGTCTCTCAAAAAGCTTGCTTTTGCGCTGATCATATCTTCTTTTGTGATGAGACTACAATCCAATCATTACTGAAAGATATTACTTGGACTTTCCCATTCAATGTCTTCATTACTGACTTTGTACACCTACTACAGAACTACAGCTTTCTGTCAGTTCGGTACATGTAGTTTCAACTCTAGTCTTGCTATCGCATTTCAATTTAATGTGGCCTCCACTGGAACTTTATCAAAGTAAATTCAATGATTTTGGAAATGCTTCCTGGTAGGAGTCACCCATTACATACATACCTGCACACGAATTACCCATCTCTCTAAAACTGATTGTTTCATAGCACATTGAAATGTTCAACTTTGACATGTGGAAAAAACAAAGGTAATATGCAGAATGAAAATAAAACATTCCTCTGAATTGTTCACTTCAAAGGGAAATGTCTCTTGCAATGGGATTAGTTGAATTTCTGCTTTTTCACATGTTCCTATTCTGATTAACACAAGTGCTCCAACTCAGTGATTCATTTTTCTCTTTCCCTCTTACACATGAGCTCCCACATCTATTTTTACAGAGTTCCGAGTATATTTTCAGAGTATACTTGAAAACCTTCTTTGGCTCTTTCTGCTGAGTCCTTTCTTGCTTCAGTGTCTCATCAAAGTCTCTGAAAGCAAATGTATTAATTTTTGTTGCCAACAGTCTATTTATTTGTCAAAGTAAACTTAAATCTGCTTGCTCAGGAGAAAAAAAGAATAGAGGCTTGTTTCAGTCAACTTTGCAGTACATATAGTTGCTTAAACATACCAACTTCTAACATTGAGAAGAATCTGAGAGCAGTTACATAGTAGATACTTAAGGTGGTATTCAGGGTAGCTGCATAGGGATTTAAATAGTAATTTCTCATCCACAGGAGAATTATTATGCACTTGAAAGAAGATGCAAGAGTCAGTAGGAAAATAAGTGTCCAGTGAGAAACCCACTAATCTTGGGATGAGCCCCAAGAATTCGTTTCTTTATGCCATATTTTTTCTTCCATCAAATTATTTTCCATATAATTTGTTCCTTACAAACATGAATTATATACTTAGTTGCAAGAACTACAGTCTAGCTGTGTCAGAAAAAAGGGACTGGTGACATAATGTCAATCCAGGAAGAGTGCAGGAGCTCATCTTGAGCCACTGCCTCACCCCGAGTGAGGTACTCGCTAGAGCACAAGTCAATTCTCTTTCAGTCCAGCAGGAAAGCAGAACTTTCCAGCTGGAGAGAGAGGGGCCTGGGCTCTTGCAACTGAATGAGTAAGTAAGTACCGTCTCTCCCTATACTTTGGGATATACTCCATGTCATGACCATTCCATCCCTATCTGTGCATAGCAAGATGTGGACATTGCTAGAGTGAAGTAAAAGGTTTGTGATAATCCTAGATTTAAAGGTATAGGACAGATGATCATGCACCCGGCATCTGAAAGTGTTAATAATAACAACACAGTATATATCGTCAAACAATATAAACAATAACAAAACATTGACAATGATAGCCTTGTTGCTTAGATGGGAGAATTTAGTGAGTTCACTTAACATCCTAATTTGTGGAGGCTGCTTTCGACCTTGCAGATGTTGAAAGTTCAGCTTACGGTTCAGTACTACTGGAGCAGGCTTTTGGTGGCTGTATTTTGTTACACGTGACAAAAAAACCTCTTTCTTCACCCAAAGGTTAAGCACTGGAACAGGGTGTCCAGGGGAAGGGTTTGAGTCATCATCCCCAGAGGTATTTAAAAGATGTGTAGGGACATGGTTTAGTGGTGGACTTGGCAGTACTTGGTTAACGGTTGGACTTGATGACCTTAAAGGTCTTCTCCAACTTAAATAACTGTATATTCTTGAAATTCTGCAATTCATAAAATGTGGTGTCAATAGCCTTCAGATGACTTCAACCAAATCACAGAAATTCTAAAATTGTTTTACAAGAACAAAATCTGACTCCACCATCTAGTATATTATGCTGTGATTTTCTTCAATGGTAGCAGCATAGAGATAGAACCTTTATTTGAGCTACACAGTAGAAGTTTCTTGCCTGTGTAGCTTTTAGCACATTTGAAAACGGGAGCATCTAAAATTGTCATGAGGGTGTAGTACAATAACATCTTTTGAAGCTTCTTTAAACCAGTGGATTCAACTGTAAAGAAATCAATGCTGTTAAGTCGAGTTTAACCGCAAACAGGGCAAAAGAGAATAAACAAGAAATATTAGGGGGCGGGAGAAGGGATTGAGGTGCTGGGGTCTGAACCCTGAGCCCTGAAGTGAACTTGACATCTGGATGAATCTCCCAACCAGGTCAAAGGGGCTAAGGCTGGCCAGGTGCCTCCTATTGTAATCAAGGGCAAGACTGGCTTGGCCTCTGTGTTTGCCACCAAGAAGATCTTTTAGCTCTGCTGCTGGCTGCAACCCAGTAGGTGTTGAGTGGTGGGGACACATGCCATACCAGACTTTGACATGAAGGGTGGGCCCCCTCTGTTGTAAGAGGGCCATCCAGGAGGGGAGGCTAGGCCAAGAACACCCTGAAATGCTCAGAGTTAAAGTAGAAATGTGAACCAGCTGCCATTTAGATGGTGATTAGAGGGTGAAGATAAAAGGCTGATAGAGCTCCTTATTGAGTAGCTGCTGCTGCTGGGAGTTGGTGCTGCTGGGAGCTGCTGCTGGAGGGGTTTGTGAGAAGGAGTTTTGTGGAGTCAGTGAAAGTGTCAAGGATAATGAGGGTAAGGGATTGGGTNGAGTTTTGTGGAGTCAGTGAAAGTGTCAAGGATAATGAGGGTAAGGGATTGGGTAACGTATCTTTCTGGTATTTGATTGGTTTGTGCCTGGCTGTGTTGGAATATGGGGTATGGTTGATATCTCCTTATGTTGTCGTATTTTTGGCTCGGTTTGCCTTTTCTTTTGTTGTGTCATCCGCAGGGAGTGGGTTTATTGCTTCCTTTGTTCCCCCTGTGGTCGGCCAGACTATAACATTTTTGGGGTCCATAGAAATAGATAATAAAACCTGCATGAGTTTCTGTGTATGCTTTCTGCTGATGGCTGCGTCCTTTTTGCTGGGCCATGTAATTGGCGTTACAGGGGTGTACTTTGCAGAAGATTGTAAGTAAGGTGAAATGATACCTTGCAGCTATATATCAGAGTCTCCCAGCACAAGGAAGGGAAGTGAAATGAGGTTTTAGAAATGTTTGGGATACTATTTAAAAACCTGTCATTGAATAATTACTTTTTAGATTGGTGAGGTTACGTGCAGTCCAGGAGGATGGGAATGGGCAGATTTGGAGGAACTCTGGAATTACAGGGCAGTGTGGATGCTGCAAGAGTGGACTAAACTACACTAACTTTGCTCTTATTTCTGTCCGTGACTTTCTTATTCCTGCCATGTGCTTGTAGTTACTTTATTGAGATAAATTTTAGCTAAATGGATGCATGACTTATGCATTTGCCTTTGCATTTAAATATTTGGGATACGCAAATACTAACTTGGCTTTGTCTTGATTCTCTTGGTAACAGTACTTTTGAGATGCGAGATGTTAATCCCTTTGTTGAGTTCAGCCATATGCTCTTTTCCTCCAATTATAATTACTTTCTTTTTATAAATTGCCATGGTGTTATTGAATTGCATTGGTGAGGGAATTTGCATATTGGCTGGCAGGAAGATGTTACAGGTGTGAACTGTGCTATGTAATAATCTTCACGAGCTGTCTGATTTTTTTTTTTGACAGTTTTTCATCAAAACTACTCTTATTGAAGTTGAAATGTTGGAGGAATGGATTATTTTGACAAACTTTTATAGGAAAAAAGTTGAAACATTAAGTTTTGACAACTCATTTTCTTGACTTGGAATTTTAATATCAGCTATTGGTATACTTAATATCATATACACATACAATATGCATTTAAGCATGTGTTCATCTTGTTCTAATTTCTTTCTTTGCTACATGGCAAGGTTAAGTAAAACTTTGCCATTTCTGGCAGATGTGGCCCAAACCATTCTTGAAGTTCACAAGTCTGTTACTTCCATGAGGGACCTATTCTAGTGTTTTTATTTTTTTTCTAATCCAGAACAAAAATAAATGTTCAGTGTTCGATTTCACAGCAGAAGAGACTTCAGTTGTGGACAAACTCAACAACAATAGTTTGTCTTGCTATTTCAGGCAGTGATTTCTTTATGCTGTGCAAGCTAAGTAGAGCCGGGTCTAAAGTCTATGAAGGTCAGGTTTTGTTGGGAAACTAAAAAAAACCCAAATAAAAAAAACAACCCGCCTCTGCAAAAGACGTCTTTGTTTTGTTGTTCTTTGTTAACAATTAGGCTCATTTTTATGTTCGAAATTATCACTGAAGTATTACCAGACATTTAAAAGTTTGAATCAAGATTTAGTTTCTGGTTTTATCCGAAGAGGCATAAAATTAACTGTGCATTTCAGATTTTCTTGTTATTTCCTTGCTTTAAACCCTTCCAGTTACATTCTGTTGTGTCCTGCTTGAATCTAGTTAGGACTTTTGCCCTGTCCTTATTCTTCATGCTGCTTTCCACAACTACTCTGAGACAATTTGTTTTGGAATCGGTGAAATCGTTTTGGTTCATTTTTCCTGCTTGAAAAGTTCTAATTACAAAAACAGTACCCATCAAAATCTATGCTTAAACAGTTGAGGCTCTAGGTCATCCAGTTCTGAATTGGCCTTGCAGATTGAGGTCTCCAGCAGCTCCGACTGTGTGCTGTAGACTTGGCCAGGGGAGTGGAGCGAATGAACATAAACCTATGACTTCATGACATTTACCACTGTAGCTTAAATTCAGAGCCTCCAATGAGATATCTGAAATGCTGGTCTGAAAATTTAGGAGAAATTTCAGTATCCATGTGTGGCTGTTTTCTGCCTGTTTCCGTCTTTCAGCTGCTAACTGACCAATGTATATGTAAGGACAGATTTACCGTGAGCTTATTGGCATGGATATTTGATTACAAAGTGCACGTTGCATTCTAAGTTTGTGAGGTAGCCGATTCCTTCATAGTTTATGCATTAATCAATCATAATAGCTGACCCAAAATGGCTTCTAACAAGGTTCTCAGGTTTCATCTCTCTGAGTTGGGAATAAATACATTGCCTTACTTTGTACTACCTAGGGTGAATTGGTGCAGTTCAGACATCATCGTGCAGGTTTTAAAAACTGTGGAGATAATGTAAACCTAACTGCTAATCTTCTGTAGTCTCATTGGCATTTTTTTCTGAGTTGTAGTATTTAGCATTTTACAAGCATTGTGTCGGTAGTTATCTCTATCACTATATCTAGTTATTTCTATTTCAGACTGCATGGTGATTAAATCTAGATTGGATAGCCCTCTGCATATGGGATGCAAATACATGTGCATTCTTTCAAACAAAGTAAATGATGGTCATATATAAGGACTTAAGGGAGGAAAAAAAAAAGGCTTATTAAGTGATGTCAGAATGAAGTTCACCAAAAGTGAAAGACTATGATTATTTTAAATTTTCAGCTACAGACATGGCAATTTCTTTTTAATAACTGTGCTTCATTTTTTCAAAGGCAAAATTTAAATAATACAAATATTTTGATCATGGACATGTAGTAGCAGACATGATTTTGTGTTTTCTTATAGAAAACAGCTAACATCTTTAAGACTGTTGAAGAGCTATAGGCTATATTTAAAAATTAATGCATATTCTAATCGCCAATATAGCTTTGAAAATATCAAACAGCATTTATTAAATGGAGAATGATAAACATAAGGTCACATTTCTTGTTCTGCAGGCTTTAAGAGATCAGATTGGAAAAACAATTTATGACCATGAAACAGACGAAATGGTTATATTTCTGTTTTCACACTAGCTAAAACTGAGCTGACTTGTCCAGATGAAATACTTCCATTTTGGGGGGAAAAAAAAAAAAGAAAAGAAAAAAAAAAAAGATTGAATTGATCTGGATTGTTGTAGGGCACGCAACACTCCCAGTTTCTGCTAAACAATGATGAAGATAATTATTTTCACTTCATTTGCCTTTTTAGTACAAACAATATTTTGCTTAATAGTAAATCAAGTCGATCTGGCAGTTATATATTCAGACTGAACAGATGAAAGGGAGATAAAACACTTCAATGTGGTCAAAACAAAAACTCATTTTGACTGACCTGCAATGAAACCATTTTACAGTGGGGGGGGGAGGTAGCTAGAAACTTTGAATGTTCTCATTTTTTATTTTTTTTTCAAAGGAACAAAATAAAACTAAATTTCTTTGAACTTTTCTGTTATAGCAGTTCTAATTGGATATGTTCTGCTTTTTATGGCTGGGCATTAACACTGAATAGTTCTGTTTTATTGGTAGTATTAGGAGAAAGCTATGCTGGTGATCAGTAAGTATTAATGATAAAATATTGTCTGCTCACAAATTTGTTATTTGGTGGTTTATATTTTTACACAGAAAGCATTCACTAAAGTTTAATGTAATAAAGCAAAATATAAAGGTTGAAAGAATAGATTATAGTGGATT
Organism: Baryphthengus martii; assembly: GCA_013396935.1. Taxonomy (NCBI): domain Eukaryota; kingdom Metazoa; phylum Chordata; class Aves; order Coraciiformes; family Momotidae; genus Baryphthengus; species Baryphthengus martii. The sequence continues at coordinate 174,112 of VWZK01008085.1, forward strand.
TTTAAAAGTATTTTTCTTCCAGGTAATCTCTAAACTTGTGCCTCTGTTCTGATTTCAAACAAATCCAATTTTGAAATGTTGTAATATCTGCAAGTGTAGTTCCCAAGCACTCCAGTTCATTTTCTTGTCACTGCAGGAGACATTTGTTATTGGCAATCTCAGAGGAAAGATATGGTCTTGAGTGGGAAATGAAAAAGGTAATTTTCATTAAAATACAACAACTAACTTGCATGAAAATTTGAGACTACAGCCAATTCAACCATGTAAATAAAACAGATGTTTTCTTGTGATAAAAGCAGGAAAAACATGGCAGAGAATTAAAAAACCTGGCTTTTTGTACTTGCTTGAATGATTATAGATTGCAGGCCAGTGAAATACCAGATCCAGAACACATTCCTACTAATTCTTCAACCTCTTCCTCTATATCATGGTCTGTAAATGGGCTTTCCAACCCATGAGAGGCAGCTCATCTATCTCCTATGAAAAATTATCTGTCTGTGGTTAATTGCAGAGAATGAAATCCATCAGAACTGTGAACAGTGGCAGAAGATATTCAAAATTCATTCCTGGGAAATACCTGTGTGGCATTTAAAATTCAAAATACTTCTGATATCAGGTGATTGGCCTTTTCATGAAAAAAATCAGTGAAGACAGATACTTTTTAAAACTAATTAAATAGTTCTGAAAATTTCTCAAAAATCACTAAAAGACTAGGTTTTCCTTTCAAAATCTATTAGGGGATACTTTCAAACTCTATTGCTTGATATATCAATTGTTTCCCAAGGACTGCATGTGAAGGATGTAACAATATTGTCAAAACCCACTGAACTATGAACCACTACTCAGAAGGAAGGAGACCCAGCTAACACCTTGCCTTCCCCTGGCAGACAAGGGACTTGACTGCCATTACATTGCATTGCTTGGCCCATCAGGAACAGAAATAGAGCTGTTACTTGGTGGAAAAACAATTGAGGATGCCTCGGCAGCAAGACTTGAGCATCATTTTAAAAATGAATTTCCAACTGTGAGAGTCAAATTAAATCGGGAGAGCACACTATTTAAGAAGTGAAAGGGGGAGATGAGCTGGGTAAACTGGGGCACAGTGGAGATGATGCCTGGTGAGTGCTTCAGGGCTTCCTACTGAGAAGGGGACCACTGATGGCAGCCCCTACCTCTGACTGGAGAAAGCCCTTGGTGTCACCAACCTCAGCCAGGCCCTGTTACAAAAGCCACCACGCACTGCTGAAACTTGCCATGGGGATCATGGCTGCTTCTGAGTGTTTAAGCATCTCAGTGTTGGGCCTTGAAGGCACTGGCAGGCTGGAACCTCCCCTCTGCCCCTACTATCCAGACCTGGAGATGCCACTTTGTCCCAGCAGGGCCCACAGATTTGCTCCGTGTGCCTGCTAAGAGAGGTGTCTGTGCTGTGACTGAGCAACCTGAGTGTCACCTTAGGGCTCTTGAAGACCCTTATCACTGCTTCTGTCCCAGCTTGGAGCCTGGGAGCTGCAGCTCCTGGGTGTTGGTGAGGCAAGGGGGTTTTGCTCCTGTTCCAAAACCCTGCAGGGAGGTGGTGAGCGGGTCTGCCAGACCCTGCTAAGAGCTGGCTTAATTTGAGACAACAACATGCCCAGTGCCTCTGGGAGGCACTTGTGCTGCTGGGAGAGGTCTTGCTCTGGAGGCTGGCGGGAGGAGACGGGCCTCACTGCTGGCCTGCTGCAAAGGCCTCCTTACAGATTTGGCTTAGTGTCAGGATGCGTGTGCCAGCGAAAAAAAGACAATAGGATGTTTTTTAAGAAAAAAAGGACTGCAAGATAAGACATATATTATTTTTGAAATGAAAGGCAGTGTTTTATCTGTGTGGATTCACTGATTTTGATTAAAATTAAAGCACTGATAGTGACAGGAGAGAGCCTGTGTTGTCCCACACAAAGCAAAAGGTGAACATGGAGACTGCAGTAAATGTGTATGTTCTTGAGGGTCACTCTCTTAGGTACTTTATCACAGTCTTCAACTTCACTCATTCCATTTTTTTTTTTCCTGTTAATTTTTTAGGACCAGCTATGCAGCTAGTTCAACAAAATAAGAAAACAAAATCTTCAGGCAGATTTCAGTCATATAAGTGTTTTATTTAATTGCTGCACTTGCTGGGGCTAAGGTCTAAAATATAAAATGGGTGTACTGTGTATTAGAAATACTAAATACAGTATTAATTTTCATGACATAAAGGTCTTTCAAATGATGTTAGCAGCATTTCACAACTCTGAAAAGTGGTACTACTTAAGCATGTTTTTCCCACAGGTAAAATATTTTTAAAAACTCCAAAAGATGAATATAAAGACTTTAATTTTCAATGTTGTCAGTCATATTTGTTTCTATTGTATAACAATAGTAGCTGTACCTTTTCTCTTTGACATATTTTTTTCAGAATAAAAGCAATGACCTGGAGCTGGAATAATTGAGAATCAGTTGCTCTAAAACTAGACTTAAAATATTTTCTATTCCGCCATCAACAGCAATAGCAATTGCTCAGTACTACTCGATAATATGTTGACTTTTGGCACAAATGCATTTAGAAAAACTGACTGTGCATCTGACTTGTGAAAAGGCCCACAGAAAAAGTGAAATTTAGTTTGGTTTCACTTCTAGAAAAGCTTGAACATGAAAGGATTACTTACCCACTACCACTGTCACTTGTACAATAGTTTATCAGATAGCTCTCGGGTAAAATATAAATTTTATCCTGTAAACAGAGTATTTTAATATGTGTTTAAAATATCCCTCAGATATATAGTCAAAACTAAAATAAACAGTTTATGGATTTTCTTTGAAAGCTTGCAAAACACTTGCCATTATTGATATTAATAGCTTTTGAACTGTTCTAAGTCTGTTTTATGTGGGTAATTTTAAATGCAGGCATAGTATTTTTAACTCTGATCACCAAGCATGTTCTTTCCAAATATATTTCACTCATTTTGGGGGGCAGCAGGGGAAAATTGAAAGCATAAAAATCTATGTAAAAGGAAAAACTGTGAGGGGATTTTGGAGCATCAAATTATTTTGCTGAGATTTAATTTTAGACAGCTGTACTTTTTATTTGCATTCTTTTTGTACTATAAAAGCCATACATCATGTTTTATGTAACAGATAACTAATAGTTATTAGCGTCTCAATACTATTAAATTTGAAAGTTTTACCATGTTAAGTGTCATATTTAAATTTTATAAGTTTTGCTCCTCTCACATCCACCACTTTTTTTGTTGTTGTTATTAAATGAAGATGTTGAAAAGATTGTTAAGGTTATGAACGGAAAGCCAAATACTTATTCTGGAATAGCTCTGGTCTGTAAGGTGATGACACTGACACTGAAATGCAAATCACCAGTTCTTTGCTTCAGATTAGTTCTTGATTTTATATGGATTGTTAAAAAGAATAAGACAGTCCCCAATACTCAGTCATGAATTGTTGTCTCTGAATGTCAGTTTGTAGACAAGATGTTAGACCAAGAAATCTCAGGAAAACATTTTACATTGCTTAGGGAATGTTGCAGTAAAAATAATGGAAAAAACAGAAGTCTAATAAAATCAAATCATGGCAGGTAAATAAAGGAGAGATTACTGGTATTTAAAGAAACGTGTTAGGTGTATGTAATTATCTCTGAAAGAGCCTTTTATTGAGATGGAGCGAGAGGGCAAACCATTGGCTTTGAATGTTGGTGTGTAAGAATTGCTGCAAATTGATGTAGACATGGCTGTTATTAATGTCTGAATTATTTTTTTCTCCATCAATGCAGTTTTTAGTTCAGTATGTATTTTTTACTGGCAATGGAACAAAGTGGTAGAACAGATTTTCTTTTTCTTTTTTTTTTTTTTTTTTTAAATCTCAGAATTGCAGAATATCAGGGGCTGGAAGGGACCTTGAAAGATCGAGTCCAACCCCCCTGCCAGAGCAATGCATGCTTTTTGGGTAAAGCATAAAAATTGCACAGGGGAGGGGAAAAAAAGTAATCTCTGCTTGATACTGGGGTTTGAAGAGAGTTCCAAAGTTGAGCTATTTGGGTTTTTTTATGAATGGTATGTTGTACTATGTTGTACTCCTGCCTTGCAATATACTACCATTGAAGTGTGATCATGATAAAATCTCTATGATAAAATGCATAATAATCAACAACAACAAAAAAAAACCCAACAAAACAAAAAAATCAATTTTTTATACTACTATTCATTATTACTTTATTTACATGGTACTTAACCAGGTGGTATCTCTATATAAAAGAATATACCTTTTGAGATACAGCAAACTCTGTAAAAATTGCATATAGATATCTCTCACTTGCTGCTAGAGTTTCAGTTACTCTTCTGACACTGCTGTCTCTTAAAATATCTGTTACTCTTTTGGAATAAAACATAATTGCTTTTAGCAATCTTGCTTTTCTCTGTGAGGATTAAGAGGTGCAAACGGCAATAGCTGCATATTAATGCCTTTGTTGTGTATCAGACATTTGGATAGTCTTGATTTACCATGACAACATATTACCATTGAATAGTATTATTGATGACTGTCAGTGACAGAGAATCGTATTTATAAATTACCGAGGCTAGCAATACTACTGTCTGCTCTTGTAATCTGGAGGCTTGAAGGGAATTTTGAAACAAATGACAGCAGTGATGTCAAGCAACACTGACTGATGAAGTATGGAGCAAGTACAGTTTGAAGCTCCTGGCATAACCTTGATGTGTGAGGATGTTTTTGAGCATCATCTGTTCATCCCTTTTGGCTGGAGGTATGTGGGAACAGTTACAGAGCAATGATAACTGTAGGTAAAAAGACCACTGCGGTCTCTATTCCTAACATAGGAAATAAGGAGATTCTCAGACTTGTTATCTTACAGTTATCACAAAGACGCAAACATTACGCTTCTGGACTTTATAAAACTTCTGTCTAGGTCTGGGGCTTACCAGTGTGGTCTATGTGTTTTAATTGTGTGAAATGAGAAATTATCCAACAGGTCCTCCCACCTGGGGATCCAGGTTGTGTTGGCAATTCATATGTCAGAGTGAATTTCAAATCTGTACAAGAGAAAACAGGCTGGGCAACACCTATTGAGCTTTGGCCTTTGCAAAGAATGTTTATACAGACAGATTTGAAATGGGTCCATTTTTTCAAATGTGTTTTGTTAAGCACAAAGGAGAAATCAAAGAATGTTTATTAGGACCTTGGCTAGAAAGTCCGTATCTGTGGATTTATTGCTGGGCTTCTAAATTCATATCTAGGTACTTAGATCTAAATGACCTAATCTTTAGAAGTACTGAACAACCCCAGGCACCACAGAACTGAGTTACAAAGGGAAGAGGGATTGGAAGCATAAACTCGGATCCCAGTCCTTGCAGAGCAAAGGCTGTGTGTACCCCTTGCAATCCCACTTGTACAGACTTTTTAAAGAATCTTGTAATTAATATTTTATATTAATTTTAAATCTTCTAAATAAAAATATCTGCTCACTGGCAATATTGATGTTCAAGTTATGCATATTCTCCTTATTTTCTGTTCCCCAAAGGAGTTCGCCATGGGGCCAACAGATGTACAACATTAAGATCACCAGTATTAAGTTCTTGAATTTATTGGTCTTCATTAAGGATACCTTCTTCATCAAAGCTTGAATCTAGCAAATCTTTCTTAATTTTCATTTTCTTTCTTTCCTTTTTTATTTTTGATAAACTTTTATAGAAATAATTAAAGCCTACATAGAATTTGTTTCTAAGTGGGTTTTAGTTGTGGTTTTTTGTTAGTATACCTGGTCTCTCCTCTTGTATTTTGATTTACTAAAATGAAAAGATGACATGATTGAAGCTTGTATTTGGCATTTGACCAACACTTCAATAAATATTAGTATAATTGGTTATTTAGATAGATAATAGTATGTTAACTTTAATTCTCATATTTTATTTAGTATGTACTTTTGCCTTTTCAAAATTTGCAACTAAAAAAATCTGTATTGACAGAGACTGATTTTCTTTTTCTTAGTAATTACAATTATTTTTTTATTTTTTTTTAACAATTGTCTTTGCAAAATCTCTAACTAGGCCAGTTATTTGTAGAAATTTGAGACAGTATTTCTTGTTGGGTAACCTATACACAAAATACATAGTTGTTGTTGATTTTTGTGCGTGTTCTGGTTTTTCTTTTCCAAAGCCTAGGTTTCTATTTCTTAGGCTTTAAGGGGAGAATTTTAAAAATGCAGAGTTGCATGAAGATCCAGATAGGTGCCTATTAGAATTCCTAAGACTCTTTCAATTGAGTCAGCTTGAGCTATGAAATAGAAAGCACAATAAGGGTAGTTAATATTGGTGTCTTATGCTGCTAAAGTGGCTATTTTGTCCAGAGTAAGTCTGGACTTCTGCAAGTTTATCTGGGTCTATAGCATATATGACTTATACCCAGGTAGATTATCTAACTTATCTGACTTAAATGCTTTTGAAAACCTCCTGTGTGACATTTTTTTTCATTCTTGGTTATCGAGATATCTACAAAAATCTTTTGCTGTGTTGGAGTATTGATAGAGTCAAACAATAACATTATGAATTAAACTGCTAAGGGATTAAAAAGTGAGTCTATTTACAAAAGGTAGGAAACCAGAAATCTCGAATTCTCTTTAGCCTTGGCAGTATCACAGGAGTGAACTAACATGATAAATCTAAACAAACAAAACCCATGTTTTACATTTTCTTTACTACTGATTACTCTTGTTCTAACAATGGACAGTTGATTAGATATTTTCAATAGTAAAATGCAGTCTGTCTCCCAGTGTGGTTTCACCAACTCTGCCGATGGTTTGTGCAAGTGCATTAAACCAGAGTACACCAAGGTGTCTTAAGACGGGATACATCTAAACTGTCTGTGACATGCTTTTTATCCATTATCCAGTTTTTGTCCAGGTTCCTTTAAATGCCAGGGGATGAAGGTTTTGCCCTTGTTTGCTAAGGTGGTTGGAAGTGTTAAGCAACTGCAACAACTTGAGGCAGTTGTTGCAGTTGCTGTTCCAAGAAGTGCTTTCTTAGACTCACTGCAGATGTCATTTTAGTATTTTTCCCATGCCTGAACTCCTGGAGTATTCTGTGATTTAGAAAACTCAACGGCCTTAATCTTCTGACCCGAGTGGCTCTGTAATGCATTCTAGAGCTGTATTTTGAACCAAAAAGTAACATTAAGACCAAAAAAGAACGAGATGCTGCTTTTCTTGAACTTGGTATTTTTTTTGTTGGCTTCAGGCCAAGACTTCACTGAGCTGATCTGAATGCTTAAGAGATGGTTTGAATATCTAAATGTACATATTCTGTGAAATTTGGTTGCTCTTATCTACAGAAAATATTTCCCATGTATCTATATTTGTGTCAAGGGAATGCCTTTTTTGTTTTATTTGCATAGTTCCTAACAAAGTGTGGTATGATACTTGCCTGGAGCTTTTTAATGGTGGTATAATTCAAAAAAAATGAGTAAATATCATGTTTGATTTAACAATTCAAGCATTTGCTCATAAAACGTTTGCAGTACACTTCTGTTTGGATATTTAAAAAAAAAAAAAGCCCCACTGACTGCATGAATTATTGAAGACTTTCAAAATTCAAAGCTTCCAGAACTCGAAGCACAGAAGTACTTTATATGCAATGTTATTAGAAACTTCTATTCCACAGAATTTATCCTGCACTTGACTGTTAACTGATATGACAGACTGATTGACTAATGTTACTTGATTGACTGTTTACTTCATTGATGTGTCATGAGAAAATGTAAGTTTCTGTGGGCAGGCACATTGGCTTTGTCAGTGGTTTGTCAGATTGGTAAACTATTAATACATAGATATCAGTACAGGTGACAAAAACATCCAGGATATGTATCATCCAATTAATGTTGGGATTATTCTCATGTTTTCTGATTTCTAGGCTTTCTATGATTAAGACCAGGCAAGCTGTTACCAATAGTTGTAGCTCAGGTAACTAAAGAAAGCACAGAAATCCTATGCAATCTATGCCTTAATACGTGTCCTGCTCTGCCTCTCCAATACTGTCTTGCCAAAACTATCTGCACTTCATTCATGGTATAAGAAATTCCTTTTATCTTTCTGCAAGGAAAATTGGATAAAGGAGGTAACTTCTGCAGTCTGCTCTACAAATTATGAATTAAAAACCAGCCCAGAATAGAGAAGAGTATGTGTGACTGTAAGGAGATACATTGTTCAAAACCGCGTGTGTTAAGCAACCTGCAGCCAAATATGACTTAGTTTGCTTTACCACTATTAAGATCTAGTGTAACATTTCTAGTGTTTGTAATGACACCTCTACAGGTCTGTGCAGGCTCCTGAGCACTAGTGTGTTTTGTGGTGAGGTCCAAGTGGGACTAACCTTCAGGACAGAGTAACAGGAACCCAGGTATATGGTTAGTGTAAAATTATGTGGCTGGGAGGGCTGCAGGTGGAGCGCCATTTGAAAAGCTGTCTCCAGATACTAAAGGATGTAGCCTAGAGGTTGGTTTGACTCTCATATATACAGCTGAGTTGTTTTCAAACTAGATCAGGATAACATGGACGCTGCAGTGGTGTGTGCTTTTTTGAGTGTGTCAAATGCCCATGCTGGTCTTTTCCTGCATGTTGGCTGCAGATCAGCTGGTCCTTACCAGGACCTCTGCCTTTCCATGTTGACCACTAGCTGCAGCTTCATGCCAGCATATGTGTAACTGCTCTTGGAAGTGGTCCTGTGGGTTCCTTGTTTCGAGCAGCACAGCCAAATTGGATACTGCAGAACTACTGGAATGGGATGCCTGTAGCATGCCGCTGGACAGGCACAAAGGCAAATATGTTGTTATCCCTACAAAGCACTCAGGACGCCTTGAGCAGTACATGCATTAAACTGGGAATTATTGAAGCATGAGCCTGCCACTAGCATTTCACTTACTCTCTGGGGAATCCCTGTGATCCAGGACCCAGTACTCCTCTAGAGATTTGGCCTTATCTATTCTGTCTGTAGCTACTGTATTATGAAAGAAGACCAATTTCTTCTCTTGGAAACATTCAGGAATGCTTATATCTTCACTTTTATGCTTTGCATCTCATAGGCAAAAAAACCCCAAAACAGTCTTTCAACAGCCACTTTCAATGTTCTCATGCAATGTAGAGTTTATCTGGCATGTAATTGGAAATGAGGAACGAGAATTTAAAAGAAAGGTTAGGCTGAATGTAACTCTTGTATGTCTAGGTACAAAAGCAGGAATATTGTATGCTGGTAAATAAAAATAATAAATAAAAATAAGTGGATCAAATTAAAATGAAAAATCTTGCATAGAAGACTTTTTTTCATGGCTTGGTTCCTGGGCTGTCAGTTTTCTTTAAGTCCAGAATTCACATAGGAAGTTGCTTCGGTGTAAGTGCATTTGAGCCTACAGTGCTGGTATCTCTGAACTGATGTGTCACTCCTGTCTGGTGGTTATTGCACTTTTTTCCTTCTTGTGTCTTTATATTTAAGTATGAAGTTTTTGTTGACCACTGTAGACACAAGAAAGACATGGACTTGATGGAATGGGTCCAGAGGAGGGCTACAAAAATGATCAGAGGGCTGGAGCACCTCTCCTATGAGTACAGACTGAGAGAGTTTGGGTTGTTCACTCTGGGTACACCTTGTAGCTGCCTTCCAGTACCTGGGGGGAGCCTACATGAAAGCTGAGGAGGGACTGTTCACAAGTGCTTGTAGCAATACGATGAGAGGCAATGGTTTTAAACTAGAGGAGGGTAGATTTAGATTGGACGTTAGGAAGAAGTTCAAGATACTCAAGGTCAGGCTTGATGGGGTTCTACGCAAACTATCTAGTTCAGGATGTCCTTGTTCACTGCAGGGGGTTGGAACTAGATGATGATCTTTAAGGTCCCTTCCAACCCAAACCTTTCTATGATCCCATAAATGCAGAAACAGTTTTCAAACAAACTGAAGAACATCTATGAGGGTCATACACACAAACTTGATTGACACGATCGGTGGGCTATTATTTGTAACACAATGAAATGTGCAAAACCATAAACCAACAATGGTTGAGAAAGCTCTGTGTATTGGATTGGATACCTTAAAAGTATTGCAGGCCAGAATTAAGATCAGAATTGTCCTGCCAAAAGTGTTAAAGTGAATCTGACAGGTTGATTAATGTGTTTGAAGTGTTTGAAGAAGAGCAGAATTAGTTCTCAGTGATTTTGAGAAAAAATAGAAACAGCTTGGGTGCACCAGGATAGGATGTATTCCAGGACTAAATGAGGTGCGCTGCTTCCTGTACATTTTGTAATAAAGATGTGTATAGAAAGAAGCCCAGCTATATTCAATGCAGAGAACATCTGATGCTGGATGCGGTCTTTCACAGAAGCCCTGATTCTGAAAAAGATTTTTAACATGTGCTTAACTTTTTAGACACATGATTAAGTCTTTTTGAGATGGATGGAGCTTCATAATGTGTTTACATTGAAGTAAATGTTTAACTACGTTCCATCAGGAAGGATGGGACACTTAAAAAAATTGACTTTTGAAAAGATAGGTTATGAAAAAAAATCTTTTAAAGATTACCAAATAAGGATGTGTGACAAAAATACTTTGGCTGTATTGAACCTTGAGGATTGAGAGTGTGTTGGTCTTGCCATGTTTTGATAAATTATATTGTGTGTTGATTTACTGAGAGAAAAAAAAACCAAGCCAGAAATTGTTTCCTAAATATAATAGGAAATATTTTTTCCTTTTTCATATTTTGCTTTGGGTTTACTTTTCTATTAGATACTTTTATAGCTTCTGGGACCCCCAGTCAGTCAAATACTAGTATAAGTACAAAACTACTGTATTTACCTAATGTTCTTTTCTAAATATTTTTCTATTTTATGCCAGAATGCTGTGAGATATATAATGCTAGAAAAGCAATTTCTCGCTCGTGTGATTACATGTGCTGTTGAGATTACTTGGATGTGGACAGTTTACTTGGCCCTGGAAAATATAGTTCTACATGTTCTTAAATTTGAAGATTTATTTCATCTGGGCTCCTGTACAACAGAAGAGATACAGGAATATGTAGCCTTATACTGTGGCTGAGCTTCTGGATATGCTAATCAAATAGTAATTTTTTTTAGGTCTATGAGCAAAGGCAATGTTGCCTTTCAGCTTCACACATACCTTAAGAATGCATTAGTCTTTGACTAAAAAGATGAGAAATATTAGAAATGGGATGAGATCTGAAGGCTGCTTACATGAAGATTTCCCAAAAAAGTTATTCAAAGCCCATGATTTATTTGAATGTCTTTGGTCAACACAACAGTTGTTGGTTTGTTGTTTTTTTTTTTTTTCTGGAGAGGACAGAAAATGATCCTGCAGTGGTACAAAATATGTATTGTAAAGAAGATAAATTATTTCAGTGTTCTGCTTAAAATGAAATTGAAAACCATCCCTCCCTAAAAAGACCTGTGTACAAGGTGATGTACCATGAAACCATAAAGCTCAGCATTTTAAAATTAAAATAAAAAAACACAACCTAAAACCAAAACACCCGAATGAACATTATTTTACCCAGCTGGTCTCTGGGCCTTACTGGTATAGTAAGTGGATGGGGAAGAGGAAGAACAGCTTTTCAAAGAAGAAAAGAAAAAAAAAAAAGAAAACCCCAGCAAACAAAAGAAACATGGAAATGATGTGTGAACCACTTACATAAAACATCAGGAATACACATTGCTGCAGTGTTAGGGATGGAAGTTTACGAAAAATCCTACATATTTGAATGAGATGAACTCTCGTACCTTAAAGAAAATCTACCACTACTACTCCCAAAAGAACAACAACAATAAAATTCCAAGCCAAGTCAACTTAACCTTAACTCAATTCTCTTGTTCTCACTGTATTGTGTTAATTGCAGGACTTTTAATGATAATTAGCAAGAGAAGATGGCCTAATAAAGAAAGTTTAGTTTAGTTCTCTGCAAATAAAAATCTTTAGATAAGGTTAGACTTTTTTTTTTCTGAAACAGTTAATTAAGCTTGGACTTGAAGAAAATGGATGATTACAGCTGAATTATTTCCATATTTTTAAAATCATATGCAATCTCATTTTATTTTCCATCTGTCACTTTAGGTTACATTCTTGAATAAATGCAAACTTGTGAGTCCAGGGTAGTACTTGGAGTAAACTGCATCCAAAGAAACAGGCTTCATTTCTGAAGTGTAATTGGATTTATGTGTTTGATCACAACTTTGATTATGACTTTAAAAGGATGTGTTAATCTATAAGATCTAATACAAAAGGTTGCTACATAATGAGTTACTATCTCATTGATATAAAACAAAATGTTTGTTTCATACTATAATTTGGGAAATGATAACAGCTCGTTGTCACAGAAAACATTGTTTCTGTTAATTCTTTTGTGAGGTTTACATTGAACAAATGAGAGAATTTTCCAAGTGCCAGAGCTTGGTCCTCTGAGATGTATAGTTGTAAGCGTGCTGAACATGTTTAGGATCTGTCTCTTTATTACATTAACATGTCTCAATGGTTGTCTTCTAGCTCTGCTTTCGGTTTGGTATAAGGTGGAAAGTCTTCTTTACTAATAGCCATGTAGGAATGCCTTTTTGTGTTACATTTGTTGGAGATGAACATTCAAATAATGTTCTTGAATGTCTTTTACTGCTAGAATGATCATGACTACAGTTGGATTCACAAAGTGAATTTCCTTGTCCCAAAAGCAGAGGACGGGCCAGTGCTGGGAGAGGCCATCAAAAAATTTGTACTGCCTGAATTCTGTTCTCAGCTTGGTGACTTTGAACAGTCACTGAATGACTCTGTGCCACCCTTTGGCTTTTGTAATGGCTATCAAGTACCCAGCTCCCCAGGGTATGGAACTGGCTTAATTTATGCGTTGGTAATGTGCTTGGAGATCTACCGATCTCACCCTTCAGCCTACACTATCAAATCACCTGTCCCTGTCCTTATCTATGTGCAAACTGATTACAGCTATCTCCTCTTGCCGCCTCCTAAGTATGTCATCTCAAGTCTGTTTGCTGTGCTGCTGCTTGATTTCTCTGTCTGGCCACCTTTTCTGAATGCTTTATTCCTCTACAGCTTTTGCTTTCTCCACAGCATTAAGCACAGTCATCTTGATCAATAGTTACCTGACTAGCTCTTAAATTAACCCTTTCTTAAATTAAACATTTCAGGTTTAATTTTGTATGGAAAATAACCCCCAACTCTGTTGTGAGAATGTGCAGCCTTGATGCTTCCTACAAGCATCTTGAAATTTGCCATGGTATCCCTCTTACTTCAGAAGAATCTCCCTGTACACTGGCCAGCTCCTCCACGCTGTACTGTCACCTTTGTCATCTCCTGAGGACAGTTTAAGGAAATGCTATGTCACCATCTCTAGGACCCACCAAACACATGGGAGTTGTTGCACTGATTTGTGCATTGTGCATGTAGTAAAGGACTTAGCAATAAGACGTGCAGATTGCTTTAGATTTTAGTCCTTAAATTATCACTGGAAAACCTAATCTAACCTGGTTAGCATCTTCCATTCACCTTGCTTATATCTCTACCATTATTTAGCTGGATGTAGTTATTACTACAATAGAGGAATCGCACCTCCTCATGTAAATTCTCACCTGCTTACCTACTTTTTCTCTAGCATAGTGTGAACCTAATTTCTTTTTCTTACTTTAAACATTCCTTCAATCTCAACAAGTTGTAACAAAAAAGAAAAACGCTCTCAGAACTAATACAGTAATCAACTTCAATTCTCTGTGCAGAATCTGGATTTTTCTGTTAGTGAACAGAGCAGAAGAGAGAATAATTTTCCAAGGTTTGTTATGTTTTCTTTTGTTTTTGTGTATATAGATACACATATATATGAACTTTACAAAAATGTACTTGGAGGATGAAATCTTTTAAAGGTTTATTTTCAAACATTACTACAAAGAAAAAAAGTGTTCTTGAAAGATAGGAAGCAATAAGTATAGAAAATGCATTTTTTTTTATACAGAACAGCCCAAGTCAAGTCATACTGCATGTGATGGGTGCTACAGCTTGTACCAAGACAAAGCCTTGTTTGTTTTCACTGGAAGAAACTCACTTCAAAATCATTTGGCCTGTAAATGCACCACTTTTGTTTAGTTCTCCTTGATGTTCCAAAGAATCAGTTCTACCCATCTGGTGCAGAAATGTAACTCTCCTAGAAAGTCTTCAGCCAAGAGTGCAAGCAGTTGCATCACAGGACTACGGACACCTGAAAAAGGTGTCCGTAGTCCTGTGATGTAATTTAAAGAAGAAAGACAGGGAGACCAAACATTCAGATGAAGGTGAGAAGGTGAATTAGAAAATATCCAGTGTGATGGTGAAGCCCAACTGGTAGAATATGAGAAGTAAAAGTATCTATAAAATATTTATGAGCATTTGTGGTAAATGTTACTTGGCTACAAAACATTTTTCTTGTTATTCCACAGTGATAGAGCAAGGAGATATTCAAGCTTTCCACGTGCCTGATAAAACCATATCCTGAAATCAAGGTCCATACTAATAAGTATGCCCATATAAGTTACTTTTTTGATACAGCAAAAGGTAAATAAAGGACAGATCCTGCACTTCAGTACTGATGAGGTTGACAGACTTTCCAGTTTTTGTTGAGAAATGTAGGTCTTTAACTCACTTTTTCATTCTTCTGCTATGATCCTTTCACATCATAACAGAAATGACAACTGGGTTTGCGTTTGGCTATTGTTGCAATCTTAAAGCTGAGTATCTGGAATTAATTAATTCTGTCCATTCTGTCTACTGAGGCAGAGAGATGATATGAACAAAATTTGTGTCCTGTACATCACAATCAGGTTGTCTTCTGGGCCTCAGCAAGCTAGGAACTTTTGTGGAAACTCTGGACAGTCAAAGAGTTGACCTTGAGCCATGAAATGCCAAAAGGATATACATGTTGGCACGTCACCAAAATGACAGACTGGAAAAGAGCAGATATTCTCTAGGTGTCTAGAATACTGATTTTTCAGTATTTTATTCCATGTATTGTAGTAGTAGTTTACAGAATGAAGTCATCTCTTTTGGTTGAGGGAACCTTGAGCATCTCTAAGGAAATCTGTGAAGATCAGGTGGGATCCATACAGGTGTAGAAAGCTTTTCTCGTGGAGATCTGTAGGGGTTAAATTAAGGAAAGCTTGATCTTGGAGTCTGATGCAATTTGCAGAGCCCCACCGACACTTCGACTTCGCTTAGTGGGATGAATGTACACTGAGACTGGTGGGTGTGCTTGTCTTCAGTGACGGACCAAAGCTGTCTCATACCTAAGGCTGTAAAGACTTTCATGCTCATGTCCAAAAGCGTAGATAGCTTCTGTTGACATCCTGTTTAACAATATGTAAGGGGTAACAAACAATATGTTTAACTGGTAACAAGTGAAATAGTTTATATTTATTAACAAAAATAAACCGCACACCCGATTAATTTGCCTCGTGGAGAAGAAGCCTGAACTACAGAATTTAAGTAATAAGACTTGAGACAAAGAGCACAATTGATCTTTAAGTTGAAGACTGAAATGAACACAGCAGAAATTATTATTTAGAATCTATTTTGCTCAATGAAATGAATCCAAATATTATGACAAATAAGTGTTTGAATTGTGGAAAAAGCTGGCTTGATTTACAGGATGTGAACCTAAATGTGCAAATAGTCATTTTAGGAAAAAAATAAGCAGACAGTTAAATGAAGAAACTAGAAATTAATTTACCTGTAGCATCAAGATTTTTGTCCTTTGAGACCTGCTTCCATAGCAAGTACTAATGAAGAATGAGAAATTTTTATACTAAGGGCAATTGTAGCTGAGAAAACATTAGTTTTTACAAATCTGAAAATAGTCTAAAAGAGCTGAAAATTGTTGAGTGGTATTGTAGATGGGCAACAGTGGCCTAACTCAGAGAGAGGGGAAGAATCACATACTGACAAAAAAAGGAAACATTTTAAACAATCTGGATGTGCTTTCAAGTGTCCAGATTGTACTTACGAAATAATTGCTGTGGGATTGGGCTCTGTTTGATTTAATTGGTAACGTGTGTTGAAGCCGGAGCTGAATGAACTATTTACAGCGAATAATTTATTTGATCAATGTCATCCTCTTTTCTGTTCATGAATTATCTGCAAACAAGTTGGGTTTTTTTTCCTCACTAATTTGTTCATTATTCAAAATTGCTCAGCAAATGTTAGTGTGAGTACATTTTTGAATCTTCTTTCTTTCTTTGGAAGGTTATGGTTATACATGGAGGGTTTTTACAGTGGGACTCAAACCTGAATGTTCTTTTTAAGTATGCTTTTGACTGAGAGGAAGATAACCCATTTTCTATGGGTTATTTGCTATATTTGCTGAAAATCTGAGTAGTGCAGCAGTTTTTCCTTTTTATTGATAGGATTTTAGGCCGGAAGGGACTATTAAATCATCTACTCTAATCTTTTTTATGATGCAGATATAGTAGGAATTCATCTAATTTCTCCCATACTGAGTCCAATAATTTGTGCTTTAACTAAAGCAGATTGGAACTTTATTTTAAAGCTTTTTCAGACAAATGGCTAAGGAGTGCTTTATGAGGGGGTTATTATTCTATTTTGTTCTGCAATCTTGTGTAACTATTCAATGATCTTTATTTTTATTATGTGGGATTGTTTCTATTTGCTGATGTGATATCTGAGTCTTTTGACAGCAGGAAGGACATTAGAGGCTTCATGGCCGTGTTAAGAGTTCTTTCACAAACGATCCTATCAGTTTGCCCAGGTATAGCTTTCCCACAAGCAACTTCACAACAAAAAAAAATGCGGAATGAATATTTGAGCTAGACAAAGACCCTTGTGAATGCTGTCAAAGCAAATGTATGCTTTTAGTCAAATTAATGTTTGTGAATTCTCCTTGCAGTATTTTCCCAGTGCTAGCCAAGAAAGACTGTTAAATGTAAATTGGAGTGACAGTAATTTTTTAAAATTTGGAATAAGCCTTGTTACTCTGAAGTCAGGAGAAGTGCATTTGTCACATGGTATTACAATGAAAAATGGAGTGAGATGATGCCTTCCACTGCATTTGGATTGGGATCCGTATGGGGCATAACACAGCAGAAAAATATCACACTTGTGCCAGATTTTGCCAGAAATCTTGTCCACACAAGCTTAGTGGAACTGTTTGTGTGACATGCAAATAGCCAGGCTTCAAAAAATGCTTTTTAATTGGAAAAGCTGCTCCCTACAATAGATCAAAATAAGAGATGTCTACTTTTTCTCAGTGGTGCGCCTGGTTAGATCTCCTGCCAAAAACCCCACAGCTCTCAAGTTAAAGTTACGAGCTGTCTCCGTACTGTGGCAGCATTTTTGTGTACAAGGAAGCTGTCCTTTGATAGGAAGCTAACTGCACGGTCAGATGATCCCGAGCGGTTTGGTTGCTGCAGTTTGAGAGGTGGCCAGGCAGCTAACCTGCTCACCAAAGCCGAACTGCTTTAACTGGCTACTTGCGAGCTCTGTGCACACCCGTCTTCAGAAGTGGTGGTTTCAGCTCACACATTTGGCTGCCCTGCTAGAGGGGGCTGTAGAAAGTGTGAGGGTAGTTACCACAGCTTGGCTATCAAGTCTGGTTCCATATGGCCCAACTCTGTGTGGCTGTGTGAACAAACTCTAAGATACCCTGTGATCTGCAGTCGTATCCTTGCCACATGCCTTTGAGAAGCGGAAATGTAATTGGCCTCATCTTGCAGGTGGACAGTCAATGCACAGAGTGAGGGTGTGCAAGCTTTGAAAACAAATTTGAGTCCCTAAATTCCCTTTGTTCCTTTCAGATCAAACAATAAAGGTTTAGCAAGTAAGATTTCCAGGAGACCATGGGGTGTGAATAACTTCAGAAATGTCCTTTTGATGGTTGGACCCATCTTGCCTGCCTCTAGCAATTTAAAAGATGTTGAGCCTGAACAGATTCAGTATCTCTCCTTTGTTAGTAGAGGACAATCCATCCAACTGCTTTAGGATGTAGTGAGGGCTTGTCTCATCCCCAGTCTGCTGGAAAGGCCTGGTTTTCTTCACTGACTTTTAAGTGGAACTAAATTAATACATTAGATTACACATTTGACTTTTAGACTGCTAAAATGAAGTGAGATGAATGTCACTCCAAAGTATTTGCCTCAGAATGGCTGTGATAAAGCAGCTGCACCTGATGCATTAACAACTAGCCATGCTTTTTCTTTCTCAGCTGAAGAAATGATCACCACTTTTTCCTAAGCATGCAGAAAGATCTGTGACATATTGGAATGTCAGTAAAAAAGTGCTTTTTAATTCTGAAGGACTGGCTTTTTGTGGGTGTTCTTGAATACTGTGCTGAATCTTTGAGTTGTTAGGGGCGTGACATTGTATAGTGACTGAATAAGGGACACCCACCTTACCTTATCTGCATCATGATGAAATATCAATTCAATTTATTGTGAGGAGGCTGAGATCTAGTCTGCTCTGTATGTGAACGGGACAAGGGATTTCTTGAAGCATCAGGTTACTTTTTTTCTTTGATAAATCAAGTATCTTGGCAACAAAGGCACTACCCTGCCAAAGGTTGGTAGTGAGAATGATGATCTTGCATTTGGGAATTGTCTCTCTGTTCCTCTGAATGGATATACAAACAGTTCTTTATATGGTCTATGACCCTTCTATTTTTGGTGATCTTTGCTGTTGGAAGATATAGCATCTCTGAGGGATTGGTAGGAAGTCACTACATACCTTCAGGTGAGGTGCCTTCAAGTGATGAGCAGTGTATGATAATTTATGGAACATAGTCCTTGTAATATTTTATACTGCTCAAATGTGCCAGATGATTATAGTCTCCAGATCTGCAGTTAAATTATTATCCTGATCAGAAATCTAATTGCTCTCACTTGTCTTGTTCTGTATGTGCTTTTGGCAGAATGACAGCACTTTCCATCACTGTTTCTCCAGCCGTTGAGTGATACAAAATGTGTCTTTAAAATCGGAGGAAAAAAACCTGTTAATGGGGGTTATGTTGCCTGATAAAGTGCTTTGTTGCTCTTTTCTGATCTGATGGCAGTACAAAGTGCACTTTAAATATTTAATATTGTTTATAGAACAAATCGTGAAATTTAAAGCTACTATTTTAAATCTGAGGTGAAAGTAAGTTTTATCAGTGTTCAGATCCCAGACATTTTTGATATTTTTCCTTCCTTTTGCATTTCAGCTCAGATTTATAGTTTATAACAAACTCTTTGAAGGCAAAATAGACAATGTTTTCTACCGCAGAAGGAGGAATATTGCTTCATAGGAATTCTATTTTCTGTACAGTAAATTGTCTTAGCAAAGCAGGAGTCAAAATCAAAGCTAGACAGTTACAATCTAAGCTTGCTGAAGCAGAGGAAAAAACTCTCCAACAAAACAACAACACGCAAAAGACTGAAATGTTTGAACTTTTAATATCTGTAGGTTTTGAGATTCCTGAGAAATTTAGGTTTCCTCTTTCAGTAAGTTAGAAACTGTTTTAAGTGGTGATATTGCATGTATGAAAACTTCTGCTCATTGAATAGAGGTGGAATGGTGCTGATTTTTAATTTATGGTTTGAAAAGTCTGAGCTTTTTTGTTTCTGAGGCAGACAAACCATGTGTTTTGCAATAAATAGTTTCAATCCCAGTAGTGAAAATGATTGTAACTGTTTGATTTTGTTGTTGTTATTTACACAAACATATGACACAAAGCAAGTGAGATGAAGACAGGATGTATTGTACTCTATTAAAACAACAGCAGTGTGGAATGCCAAGAGGAATTTTTAGACAGGTAGAGATATATATTTTAAAAATAGCTATAATACATATTATCGTATCTAATATATAGA
Source organism: Baryphthengus martii (assembly GCA_013396935.1). NCBI lineage: Eukaryota > Metazoa > Chordata > Aves > Coraciiformes > Momotidae > Baryphthengus > Baryphthengus martii. The sequence goes on from VWZK01008085.1 coordinate 194,018, forward strand.
AGTATCTTCAGCTATATATGTATCCATTGATTTAAAAGGGGTAGTTATCATTCTCCTGCAAGAAGAGTTTGAAAAATAAGCCTTTAAACTGGGATTTCCAAATGGCAATTTTCCCACATAGCATGTGAAGGATTTAAGCTGCAAGTTCAAATGTGGACATATTCTTGCTACCTCCTTTGAAAACTTCATAGAATACTTTTCCTTCGGGCAAACTAATTCTTTGCTTGCCTTTAAACCATGCAGAGACACCCTAGCTTACCTTGCCTTGAATGAGTCGGGGCGAGTAATAGAAATGTTGTGGCTGTGTCATCTCAATGCTCTGACTGGGAACAAATCCTCTGCCTCTTGGCAGGGCCAGTTAACCCCATACTGCCTGAGCTGTGAGGCGCCTGCTACCCAGTCTGCTTCTCTGAAAGCAAACTGAGCACATCTGTTGTGTTGCATCTCACAGAATCTTGAAATAAATAATGTAAAAGTGGGGGTGCAAATCACACTTTAAGTACTGGGAATATTTGCATGAAAATAGACTTTTTGATTTCTCTTCAAGAAACTTCACTTACACTGTCCAGAACTGGGAATTGATATATTTTTTTTTACAACATAACCATCTCCATGACCACCAGTTTTGGTATTGTGGAGAAACATACTGTAAATTAATTTTAAATTATACCAATAAGCCACACAAGAGGCAGATTAGCTCACAAAACTGAGGAGGTGCTAAAGTTCCCAGACATCTTCTTTTTCCAGAGCAGCATTAGTCTCTGGAATCTTTTTTTGCTGTGATGTATTTCAACATGGATGCAATCTGAATTGATAAAAAAAATATTTCCAACCCGGTGGTGGCTTTTTGCTGCTGCTTATAATTTTCCCAGATGTAGTACTTTGCTGCTGTCTTCACAGTCTCCATGATCTTTTCCTCTACACATACCCCATTTTCCTCTAGGAAAGCAATAACTGACAGAGAAATAGACGTGGATTTATTTCTCTGCAGCACAGCGCTTACTACAGTGACTGGGCCAGTCCAACCTGCTCATTCCTTCACCTGTATTTTTGAACTCCTTTGGGTAATTTGATCTCTTCAGACACTTCCTGATGCCTAAATTGACTTTTCACAGGGTAGCACTTCTCCTTTGTGACTGACAGAGAGATCTTTTGCTATTCGGCATGGATTTTCTTCAGCTGTTTCTCCAGTTGGTACATCTCTGCTTAGTCCTCTGACTTACACTGGTTTTCAGTTCTCTGTGCAACTGCTTCTTTTTTTTTTTCTTCTCTAGAGAATTTTATTTCTGACCACACTCCCTCGTTTGCTTATCTTTGTGTCCTTCCCAGATTTCCTTTAAATTTCCCATTCTTTCTTTCTTTTTCAGAACTCTTTGCCCTTTTCCACATTGCTGACCTGCAAGTATGGATAACACGGTGTCATTTAGGACAGGTTTCTAGTATTCTTTCCTGGAACAAACCTTTACTTCATGAGCCCAAGAGTTTAAGCCTTTGTTCCAACAATAGGCAAATAAAAAGGACCCCAAAGCAGTCGTCATTATCTTTCCTCTGCTTCAGTGTAAGTTTAAGCTTTTAAAACAGTTCAGTTCAATCATATTGTTGAGTGAGTTCCAGAGAGATATGTGAACAGAGAAGAAAATAACTTTGAGTTGATGGAAGGAGGTACTAAGAACCTTGGATCCAAAGGAGTCTAAGCAGTGTTAAATTGTCTTGTTTCTGGGAAATGATTAGTATGTTAAGCCTTACCGGAGCTTATGTTTTGTAATACAAAGCAAATAAAAACAGCCTGGAACCTGTGAGCTGCTTATTATTAACTACATGTTTTCTGTGGCAGCTCCTATCAATGTTGCAGCTAAAAGGATATGCTTTGGGGAGAACATTGGAAGGAATTAGCTGCAATAAACTGGAGTATTTTGGTTTTAGAAAGTTATATTGAATACTGCCAATTTCTGGAAGAAAAATTTGAAATAATCTTAGGGGAAATGAAGCTGAACAAGAACATTAGCAGTCTGCATATCATGCCTTATTCCAGCCATATAAGTTAGTTTTGAGGTCATCTCTAAGAAGAAAAACAAATCTTACTGGAATAAAGTAACTAATCGATATACAATAGTGTATTAAAAATGCTTAGGAATTTGGACTGAGACTTCAAAGTGCACTTCAGGGATTTGGGATGTAATTCCTATTATTTTCCTGGATTTAATGGAAGTTTCTGATTTTTAGCTCATTTGCCCTACCAGATTTGGACATGGATTTTTACAGTACCAAATCAGGAGAAGAAAATAACTGTTAGTTATCCAAGATCATAAAGCATCTCTCCACTTTAACAATTTCAATCCATGGGAAAAAGTGAGGTTTAGCAGCATAACTTTTCTTTAAGTGAAGTACCAATCATGTATAGACCATGTGGCATTTCCTAGGCAGTACATTGCCCAGTATCGATGATTTGTTCGCACAGAGTTTGGTATTGACACTTACTTTTCATTTGCATCGATCTTACTGAATGCAAGGTATTCTGCAAGCAAACTATTGCAATGGAGTGAATGGAGTGTTGTATTCCATGTCACGCGATCATCTCATCACCTATCTTGACCTCTATTTATGATCAATCTACATCTCTTTAATGTTACATTTAACTTACCGCTCCAACAGTGAGGCCAGCATCTGTGACAGAATCCTACGGCTGGCTTTGTAGTGTTGCACTGCTAAAGAAAAGATATGACTGGTTGTATTTGCCAAAGTATCTAGGCTATAGTCGAGAGCATACTGTCATCATGGATGAAGTGATGGATAGCCTAATCTACATGATGTTGGCGACAGCAGCAGTGAAAATGTGTCTGTGAGATGTTCCTTGTGGACTGTGTTGATATACAGATGTCTCACAGTGGATTTCTGCCCCTCATACTGCTCTTTTCGCTAGCTAAATTAAAGCTAGAAGAGAAATAACTACTAATAGAATAGAATAGCTGCAATCAGAGCTGTATAACTCCAGGTTATGCAGTAGATTAACCTAAAGGGGTAAGTCTATTATATCCTTAAAATATAGACCTGCAGATTTCAGAATGGAAGCAAGCAGGATAAAAGCATCTTTGCTGTAGGGAAGATGACACAGGGCTGAGAGGACAACGTGTTTTACTGTTGTCCTGCTTTGATTTAAATTATGTCATCATTCTATGTTTTTTCTTCACTGACCTGTCTGTTTAGACAGTGAGCCCCCTAGGACAAATCAGTTCCTCACTGGTCATGCATACAGCATTTAGAGCTGTGAAGTCCTGAAGTCGCTTGGAACTCAAAGAAAGCAGAGGTTTTTCTTAGTTAACTTCAGAAATCTCAGAAATTCTGATTACTGCCTACATGGGGAGAGCAAGGGATCTCCACCATACAGCTCATCTCAAGGGTTTTAGATGCTTATCTTAAAATAAGGCATGTTTTAAGAAAGATGGTCATGGCCCCAGCTAACTGTAGAGGATATGCATATTGTGGTGAAGTGAGTCTCCTTACCTTAGTGTGAATAATAGTTCCAATGGAAATTTAGAAATTTCAAGCTCTGTTTCTTCTGCACCTTTCATTCTGCAAAATGCTGTGAAGTGTACCTCACATCTTGAGAAATGTCAGTAAAGAGTTTTGATTACTAAATTGAAAAGACCAGAAGGTTTTTCCTTTTTTTTTTTATTGCTTTCCCTGACTGCTTTTTGTCCACAGAAAATAGGCTATTCCTGTGTATCTCTTCATCTCTATATACTTGTATATGTAGAAAGCCTCTGTGTATGGATCAGTGTGAAAAGATATGCCTAATATGGGAGACATTTGCAAAATTATTTATTTTTTCTTGATATATTTGGGAATCTTTGTGGGTTTTTTATTTTATTATTTTCATTTATAAAATATTTTAAGTATTAAAATGACAGTAATACTTAACTTTATTCTCATGAAAACTGTGTAAATGAAAGTCAGGTGCAAGTGGGATGCCTGAAATTGAAAGGAATCATTTTTTCCTTTACTCCTTTTTGAAAGTTAGTCTTAGTAATGTTACTTTTAAATGTTATACTTTTTCTGTTTCTTTTTAAGTGGGGAGCAACAGCAGAGTTGACCACTCCTCAGAAATCCTAATAAAAGCTAAAGTAAAAAGCATGGCCTCTTGTCCTATGAGATTCACTTCAGTTTACTCCATTCTTCTCAGAAAAAGGAAAAGTAACAATAGCATGTCTGGACTTTCCCTTTAAAAACAAAGCAAAGAAAAAAAGGTTTGGCAGAAAAACTTCTGTCTTTCATATTTTCATTGCCTGGATAGCATCAGAATAAAAAAGGAGGCAGAGAATGAGAGATGGGCTTTACAAAGAACTGTGCTAGTATTGCTTGTCTTGCCATGTTGTCTTTTGAATGAGAACTGAGCCTTGATAAAGAGCAGCTGCTGCAGATTCGTACATGGCTTCGTCATTAGAAGTCCTGACATGACAGAAAGCCATGAGGCTTGTAAAAGAAAGACTTTTTATAAAAAAAATATAAATCTTATTTTATATATTAATAGATATTATATACATTAAATATATATAATAAACATAATACTCCTGTGAAACTTCGTAAGAATATTGGTTATCCAATGCAGAACACTTCACACGACGTGAAAATATAGGGGAAGATGTCGATAAGGAGGAAACAAGAACAAAACAGGAAAAGAGAATTGTAAATGTTCAAAGGGGCTTTGAGTTTAACCTCTTGTTCATTCTTCCACTGAGGGAAGAGGAATGGCGTCATTTTTCCTCGGTTGTCCTCCAGGGAGATTTCTAACCTTGACCATGTACCACTGATGAGGGGTCTTTAACTTCCCTTGATGGCTGGTTCATTTGCCTAACTCTCCATACTGCATGAAACTTCACATTGTAACTGTATTTGACCTAAATTTCCCCTGATGCTGCTTAAATTCATTACTTCCTCTTCTGTCCTCATTAATTAAGGGGAATAATTGATTCCTGTTCTTTTTATAACATCACTTTATGTACTTGAAAATAGCTCTCTGTCACTCTCCTCAATTTTCTCCATGACACATAAATATGAAGACAAAAGGGAAATATTTCTCAGACTGGATGGTGTCAAGAAAATAGAGCAATTCTACAAGGAGAAGGGGGATAAACCATGAGAAATAGTGGAGTAGTTGAGATTGGGAGGGGCCTGCAAGACAGCTTCTTGTCTAGTCCTCTCTGGCTAAAATAAGACTGCTATTGCGCTCTTCTTGTTGTTGTAAGACAGTCTACTACACCTCCAGTCCTAAGTGCAGTTGCTTCCATTTAGCCATTTAAGGAACTCCCTGCTTTGCTTTCTTAGGATGAGGAGAGTTGGTTGTTTTGTGCATAAATTTTTGATACACCTCGAGTTTAATCGAGTTGTTTGGAAGGGTGTATGTATTTTTCAGATTTCTCACGTTGAGCCTTCTGTTGAAAATTAACATAGCTCTCAATCCTTACAAACCTAGCAATCTGTCTATCTTTTTTTTCCCTTACATTTTCAAGGTTATCTTTGTCAGAAAATTGGATAGAAAGTTTTAAAAACACATAAATGAAAGCTGTGATTATCTTTTATGCGTATAAAGTTCTGGAAGATAGGAAGACCCACAGCTTCCTACACTCATGAATTCCAAAGCGGAACACAGATCTGATCATCATATGATCATGCAGCGATGTGGTCTGGTATCTGTCAAAATCATCTGAAATATTGCATGCTGGTTTTTAGATAGGTAGTATCAAGAGCACAGATGTAACTTGCATACATTTTCAACATTTCTGCAAATGGAATAAAAAACTCCACATTTCTAACTACAGGGAGTATTTAATCTAGAGACATAAGGTTGTTTATATTGTCATTATCATAAATGATGTGATTGTTCCAGTTACCTATGTAGAGGAAATATTATCATGTTATTCCAGAGCGTGATCTGGCATTGACTTAGTATTTTATCACCTCAAAGCTATCATTAGTGGCTAATTATTTTAGAAAATTATTCTACTGCTCATTTATATAGTCTGATAACACTTTTGGTGATTTTTTTTCCCTAGTCTTTTTGTTAGTGATATCCTTCAGTGCTTGAATATGGTGGATGCTGTGCAGAAAATATTTCAATGCATTTTGGTGATGGAGGGAGGCCAGTAACTTTGGGGTGTTTTCCTCCAAGCAGTTCAAATACGGTGAGACCTGTTTGTACATTTCTTTTACAGCTATGTTTCTCATCTGTGTTCCTGAGCTATTTTAGCGCTTTGGTGATGAGAGAGCTAGAATCTTATTGTCAGAGCAGTAATCTTGAGCAACAGCATGGGATACTTTCCAAACTTCACGGGTCTCAAAGCATTAAAACAAAATGGGACAAAGCTCAGTTATTGCTCTGTCACAAGCTAGAGGGTTTATTCGTACTCCTCTCACTTCCATGATTACAACACATGCAAAGGGTCAGAAATAGAGAGGTCAGATACTGGAAGCTGTAGAGCTGAAAGATTGGTGTTGAGCTAGCTGCAAAACTTACTACCTTGCCTAACTTCTTGTGTTAACTGCTGGTATTACCTGGTGAGTAGATTAAGACTTGTTTGGATATGCACATATAAAATTCCCTCACAGGAGAAGCAGCAGTCCAGGCCAATGCTTTGGGCTGAGACCTGTGACTATGTTTCTGTGATTTAATGAATTGCTGTGGGCTAGTTGACAACAACAAGCACAACTGTACTGAGGTGTATTTTAGGCACATTTGCCACAGGTGGGAGTACTCACGCAGGGACATCCTGACATGCATTGACTCTTGAAGACTTAGTTGCTCTGTACTTATCAGAAGTCTGCAATCAGTTTCAAGAGCAGAATACAGTTATTTTGCCCTGTCCTTTGCTGCTATTAGGCTGTTCCTGAGTAGTTGTAAAAACTCTTATGTGCAGCAGGGTGATCACAAACATGTTGCCATGTTCCAGCTGATAGACATAAGCTAATTCTGTTGTGCTTTAACAGTATGGTTGCCTTATAATGTGCATGGATTAAACAGGAGTTCAGGCAATGAGAGGTTAACCGAGGGTAATTCTGGGTAATAATGTTGAGTTTTGTGGTGTGTGTCTGAGGGTAACTTCTATTTATAGACTGAAATACTTTGGCTTCATACGTTTTTTTGTAATTTTCCAGCCTGCCCCTACAAGCGCAAGGTACTTCTCAAAAAGCAGACAGTGGTGTTGACATAATTGCTTATATAGAAATATCTCTCTGTCCAGTAAAATCAATATTCACCTTCATATGAAGGGTATTTTAAAGGAATGGTCTGTATAATATTCCCATATTGGTTAAATTGTTTATAGTGTACTTCTAAAGGCATCAAAGAACAATTCAATAAATTTATTAACAGGAATATAGTTAATTGCAACAGTTGGCACTGTTTCTCTTTCAAAGCTATCTAAAGAAGCTACTGTGAAGTAATCTAGCTGGCTAATTAGCTGGTGTGTCACTCAGTCTGAGCTGATGGTATAACAGCTACCATGTGTTTACCAAGGAAAAATTACTTCTGTAAAATCACACTGTGCACCTGATGTGGTGTATCCTCGTCCCCAAGAGGCAAAGATTGATGTTGCCTAGGAGTTTTCCATGATGTCATCAGCTCCTTATTCCCTTCATCTGTTTTTGCCATGTGTATTTTTGTTTCTTCCTACCGCAACAGGCAGTGCTGATAAGTGCATCTGCCTAGGTGTTTGTACATTGACTGGTGCGTTTGTGGTGTGTCTTCTTCATTGCAACACCTCTGGAATAGTTGTACAGCTGAGACTTCTCACGGAAAATGAAGTTTGTTGTAGGTCATCAGACAGTTGTGCTGTAGACTTGATGCCATGTTGTATATGCAGAGAAAGGCTGTTTGCTTTTTCTCCTTTCTGTGAGGGTTTTCTTGTATATTCTGAAGCCTGCCTTTGGCTTTTCCAGTGATGATTAGGGGAAAATTTAGGACTACTTCTAACAGACAGAAATAATTTGGCTCTGCTTCCTGTCTTAGCCTTTGACAGCTGTATTTTTCTTTTTGGTCTGATTAGGTACTGACTCTGAGATGAACAGTAGGAAATGTATCAAGTCTTCATTTTCTGATGAGATTTAACTATTTGTATCCCACTCTTTTCCCGCCTTCCTAATTTTAAACAAAATGGCTTTGTACGTTAGGCTTGCTCTTATCCTGGCTTAGTCAGCAACTGTAGCAAACTTACTGAACGTTTTTTTACTTTGTAGGTTTGGGTTTCAGAAAGTTTTACTGTACGTCATTTAATATATTTGATGACTTCTTTCATTTGGAAGAGCCACAGACCTCTTCTGAAACTCACATGCATGAGAAATGTCATTTTCAAAAGCAGCTGCTCATACCAGTTCATCATGTTGAGCGCACAGGATGTAGCACAGTCTAGGGTTCCAGTGGGGTCACAACACCTGGAGAACTAACTGCCAAGTTGTAATAAGTCTGAAGTAAAGTCAAACCACCGTTGGATATGCCAGCCAGAGTTTTGTTGTGGTTCAGAGCATCAGCCAATCACTTGAGATATGTGAACACAAAAATGACCAGAAAAATGACTGACTCTGAGCAGTATTTCAACAGTAGCTAAACACATGGAGGTAAAACCGAGCATTGATTCCAGCCCACCAAATGATAAAGAGAGAGCAAGCAGATTATGCTCCCAACTCGACTTTGGTTTCAGCTTGTTCCAAGTATAAATGGTTAGAATGAGCCAAAATATGTGGTCAGTTGAATGGTAGCCATACCAGGTTTGGGGATTATACTGATTATGCGCCCTCTAAATTGTTTCTTTCAAATATCATCCTTATTGTTGCAATTTTCCCTTTTAGATTTTAATTTAGGTTTTGCTACTGTTCCTTTGCCTGGAGGCTCGTTGCCTCTGCTGCTATTATACTGTAATAGGATTGGATGACAAATTCATCTGCTAAAATGATTTATTACCCCAGCTTACAGGGCAGTAGCAGTGATCACTGAACAGACAGATTTGTCAATTTGTTGCACAGATATCTTTATGGTCTGTAACAGGCGCTGTGGAACAGGGAGTAGTGGAAGTGTGCGATTGCGAAAGAAAAAAAACTCAAGGAACAAGGTGCAAGACAAATGAGAAGGCAAAGGTAGAGGAGGGAAAGCAGAGAAAAAGGGTTTAATTTTCCCATGATATGAGACATATAAACTAGTGGGATGACCTTAATTGCTAGCTCACAGCTTGTCCTGGGTCTGATAAATTAGTATTCTGGTCACTGTGTTTCTGCTTGCTGTTCACATTAACTGTCTTTTCCTCATGTACTGAGGAGACAAAAAAGAGACCAGTCACAAGTAATCTCTGTGAACACAGGGTCCTGAGGTTTGGAGCTTATTCCTTTCCCTTGGACTTTCTTTTCTGTAGTCAGCTTGTCCCTTTCTATGAGGACAATGGAAGCATCATTAGACTTGGTTTGTACTGTTATTGATACAGAGAGTGAAAAATTAATGCTAATACTTAGTTTTACTTTGCACACTCAATCATGGTGCAGTACCAACATCCAAAGCACAGATTCCTCTGATTGCTGAAGATACTCATTATTTTTGTCATCCGTTCGGTGACCTCTGATCAAAAATACTTTTCATGATCCATGCCACATGCACTCTCCTGCCAAAGTACCTACTTTTATTTCTTGCAATGCACTCTGAGGAGTAAACCTTTGTACCCTCTGTCATTTTGGTGGAGTTAAGGGGAGGGTTGCCAACTTTTTTTGGTTCAGGTTTGCCTGCATGCTTTTCTTCTGTGTTCTTTCTCCATTTATTTTTCTCTGGCTCAGGTTTTATTGAACTAAGTGCTTGAAAATGGATTTTTAATTAAAATCTGAACAATTCCTTGACAGAAGGATTTTTCTTGCAAAAACCCTTACATTTTCACAGGCTAATTCATACTATAAAAATAAATAAACATTGGAAAAGTGTTCAGCTGTCTTTGAGAAGCGTGTTTGGACAAATCTATTGGAAAACAGATTGATAAGACATTGGGGGGAATTTATTTATTTATTAAGCAGATCTACGTGGCAAAACAAACACATCATCATCCTCCAAATTAACTAAATGAATAAAAATTAGTGTCTTTGTTTCTCCAGGTGGATACTTCAGACATGAAAACAGTGGGTTGGTGTCTTAATGTTTGAGTTTCAGAGCATACTGTGTATCAACAGCTGGCACTGAGTTCACCAAAAGTCACATGTTCAGCATGTTTAAAAGTAATATTATTTCCTCACTCAGATTTGAACTGATATTAAACAAAGTGAAACATTTAAAATAAATGAGTGCCACTGCAGTAGATGTGGAAAGATTAAAGGACGTAGATCTGGCCCTATACGTGTGTGCCTGTGTGTTTGTATGTGTGTCATTGTCTTTTTTGTTGTTGACAGAAAGGCACCACGCAGGATCTGCCCTCACGCATGCAATCAATTGTGTTAAATGAGAAACTCTTTTCAGGGAGATTTTTACTTTCTGGGCCTAAACCTGGCATATTCTCAGACATGTACACTAGCTCTTAAAGAATTAAATTTATAAATAAAAACCCATACACAATTTGTCCAGCCTGCAGGCAACCCAGCTGTCGACTAAAAGCTGTTTGAATCTCACGCAGTGAAAATGGCTTTTATATAGATTTATTTCTAATCTTTTTTTTTAATAAAGGTTAAGGAGACCAAATGATGGCACTATGCCTACACAGATATTTTGGTAAGTGCAACAGTGTTCACACAGTATACTAACCCCTTTCTGCTTTTACCCTGTTAAACGCTGAGCACACACAATTAAGGATAAAGTTTGAGCTATAGCTCTTGGAGGCGTTATTTCTCAAAACCAGAAAGATAAGATAGTCAAGGACAGTAAAAGAGAAGGGAGTATAGGAGTTACAAAGGGAAATCAAAGCCTTGTGAAGTACAGAAGAGAGGGAACTGGTGTTTCCCATTCTTCTCCCCAGTTAGTTGAGGCATAATTTGAAAAGAAAAATAATTTGCTTTCAGCCCTATGCAGTGACAGCAACCCACTCATTCATGTTAGTATTCCAGTCATCGAGATACGCTATTTAGTTACGTGATTGCATACTGGGTTTCCCCCCGTATTCTGCCTTGTTCAGCACACAGAGTAGTTGTGCACACTGAAAGAACAGAAATTCAGGAGTTAGTTTTTTCCTTTTTCTTTTCAACGTGCAGACTCAAAACTGAATCACTGCATGCTGTGCAGAGTCTGTTCTCACAAAGACATTATTCATTTTTCTCCCTAGGCTTTTTCTAGCCATTGCCTTCTATGTGCACTATACAAACATTATTTTAGTGTTACAGAGCATTTTTGAGGTGTTGGGATTCATCTCCATTTTAGTAATGTGCAACCTGGCTGCACAGGTATAAAGCTAGGCACAGCCACTTACTTCGGATACTCTCCTTGAGATAATTAGGACCTATATTTTCTGGGTGCTTAGCACTGGAGAGCATTTTGTCTCTTTAAAGCCCAGCTTCTTGTGACTTCAGCTGCAGCTATAATTGCTCCTCAGCTGCAAATTAGAACCCAGGGGCTCTAGACCGTGTCCCCCAAAACGAAGAAGAAATTTGTGAGCATAATTTGAGAGCATTTATAAAAACCTTGGTTAGAGCGGCTTGCTTCACATCCTAAAGGAATCCCCTGATAACAGCAGGAACTGAATCCAGTTCTCCAGGCAGGATCCAGCTACTTTAACTGTAAGATTGTCATAGGAAAATAACATCATCATCAAGACTGTTCCATCCTATCATATGCAGACAAATCATATCATACTTTTAATAAATTAAACATGTCCTTTCTCAAAACTAGATAAATTGCACTATGCCTTTTAGAAATTTACTGCAGAACCCCATTATTTTGGTGATTGAAAATATTTTCTAAATTTCCAGCCTGAATTTATTTATGTCTGAATGTATTAATATCTCTACTTGTACTTTATTGTTCTTTAAACAGAGGAGCACTTTTCCTCTTTGTGTTTGCCTCTATGATATATTTACAGAAAGCAATTATGTTTCCTCTTGGCCTTTATTTTGTTAAATTTACAGAAGCTACTGCCTTTTATCATCTCCAAAAAAATTAAAATATCTCATTTCTTAGGTGTACAGCAGCTCTTTTCTGTGTTTATTTCTATTTCAGCTAAACACAGTTGATGCTGAACTCTCTACAGAATTTGAGAGGAGGTATTAACAGTGCAATCTGCCACACAACATAAATATTCCCCATTTTCTGTGCCCATATAATACTGTTGGCTCATAATCATCCTATCTTGATTCTTTTCTTGGGTCAGCTCTCAGCTTTCAGAGAAATGTATTTGTGGTCTTTAAGTGCATGTTAATGATGCTTAAGTGAGTGTGCGTTGTGTGCTCTTCCAACGTCTCTGATGAAGAATGCAGGGATTTAAAAAAAACGTTCTTGTGCAGCTTGACTGGCCATGGAGCAGGAGTGCACTGCTCACTGAATGGAAACACAGGTTCATCGCTGCGACCCCGTAGTTGAACTACACTGTAATGCTCCTTGAAAAGGGCACCAAATTAAAAGAAATCTTCTTGGCTTTACCTCAGATTGGAGACTATGACTGCTGAAATAGAGGTGCTCAAGTAATGGAGTGCTGCTAAAGAAAGTATATCAAGAATGAATTTTTTCAAGTGATGCATTTCTTTGACTTATCTTGGTGTCAAAGTGAAGCAGTTAAGGTCTGTGATGTGGGACTGGGACAAACACTGCTGTCAGTTGAACTAACTGAATAACTTAGCTTGTCATCTTGTAGGTAGACTTAAGGGAGATCTATTTTTTTTCAAAGGGATTCATAGATATTTGCTATTTAAAAAACAAGGATGCCAGTGCAGGTTCTGGAGAAGCTGCAAACTCCCTGCCTTGTTCTTTTCCCTCATCTTCTCAAATTCAACCCCTTCTACCTTGAGAAAACAGTAAAGATTGAATCACAGAGAGCATGAGACCTCGTGCTTTTCATTGATATGATATATGATTAACGTTGCCTTGCATTTTGTAATCTGTTGCAAATATATTTTCTTTGATACAGTAAGGAAAGGGCAGCCCTGGTTGAGAAAGAAGTAACTAACAGTAACTGTAGGTTAGGACTCTGGGGTGTGGATCCTGGTCTTGCAATAGACCTTTGGGATAACCTTCAGGTAATCCTCAGCTTCCCTATGTCTTGGATCTTACTTTGTAAAATCAGAATAATAGCACCTCCTTTCAAAACAGACACAAATATATTAAAAATTCTGAGACGCTTAGTTATTGCAAAGCTAGAGACCGTATGAAAACATAAATGTGTACTTTAGATAGCCTGGTTTTTCCACCTAGCTTAGCATCCTTTCGTTGACAGTGGTAGCCCAGGGCTGATATTCAGGAAAGGGCACGAGAACAGGACCAGCACGTAGCTCTTTTCCTCAAATCCCACACTTGCCCCCTGCTCCACCACCTTTCTCTCCTCTAGAAAGAGACAAGAGTATCCTGCCCTAGTGTCTCTGCTTTTACATTTTCAAAATAAGATTCTTTTATGTAAGAAATTTTTTTTCAAATGATGGCTCAAAGAGCCACAGTGAAGTTAGTGATCATTACTGTTATCCCCTCATCAGCCTTGCGAACCACATGCCTCAGTTCCTAGAAAATGACCCAATGTATTCTTTCAAAGCTTTTAGCTGGTTACAGGAAAAGCCAGATGAGGAAACTCTCTAGTTTCCGTGGCTGGCAGGGACTCAAACATGCACTTTTCAGGTTTTGGCTGTGTGCGTGTGTTCATAATTGGCCTCTCTACCTGGCCACATGTGGGTAAGGAGATCCTAGGTTTGGTGTTCTAGAATAAATTTGGCAGGAGTTGCCGTGAAGCTTCCCTCTCAGATAGAAGAGAAAAGAGGGAAAAATCTGTAAAATTGCATCAGGTCTTTGATGGTACAGGAGAAAAGTGCAAAAAGAACATTTAATTTCATTTAAAGTAGTGACCTAGTTTAATGTCTTGACTTTCTAGTCCCTTTGGAAAGCTACACAAACTGCCTCTTGTCTGGAAAATCTGGTAGTTTGCTGCATCTGTTTAGAGGTATGGTGAGCACTTTGCTAGCATTCACTTGTAACCTCGAGGTTCTCTGCAGCCGAGCGCAGACACCGTTTCACAGTGAAAACCATTAAAGAATACCAGTGCAAAATGGGGCTTACCTCTTTGAGAGTGGAGATGTGTGTGTGCATCTGGTGAGGAAAGCGGTGGAATAAAGGCTCATGGAGACATACTGCTGCTAGCAGAGAAAGGAAGAAAAAATGGAAGAGCTCACTGCCAGATGTTTAGAAAGAGGAGCCTCCAGAAGAGCAGAGAGAGAGGGGGAAGGAGGTACAGGTGGATGTCTACTGAAGTGCTGTTTAAAGAGATAGTCTTTGCACTTGTTTCCCTAGAGATGCTGGAAAAAAAGTTCTTTAAAGACTTGGCAGAATGCAAGTCACTGGGGCTTGAGGTGGCAGCACAGTACATTACTCATGCCCTGGAAAATGACAGTGAAATTTGTAGGATCCTTTGGGATTAATTTAGACAGTTTGCGGTTGATGGTTTTGACAACGATCTTATTAACTATCTGTTAAAAGTTGTTCTGCCTATTTGCATGTGTAGAGCAGTACATAAAAATATTAACAATAGTTATTAGAAGAGACAAAAAATACAATCATATACTTGGAAGAAAACTAGGTAACAATCTATACTAAAAGGCCTAGAGTAAAATGTGACATTTTATTTTCAGCAATTAACATATTTTGTTTGGTATGCCATGATTCTGGGTACTCAAAAAATATGGTCTATTTTGTATGCAGCATAACATCTCTTATGAAAATTGTTTTTAAGAATGTTAGGTTATGGAGATAAAGTCTTTCTATTTCTTTGTATTCTAGCCAGATAAGAAACAGATAATTACAGAAGATTACAGCTGTTTTTCTATTAAATTGAGTAAGTATCCCATATAAACCAAATGCCTGTTTCTGACAGTCTTGTTCTTTCAAACCTGGAGCTTTAATGATACTGCAGCATGAGTTTGAGGAGGCGGGTAAGAATAAAGTAAGTCCAGCAAAAGAATTTATGATAATATGCCATGCCTGGTTTAAGCTGATCTAAATCCTCATGGAAAGAATGTGTTCTTACACCTCTCTGGTGAGTCTATGGAGTTAGTCAGTCTCCACGTCCAACTGACCACGCATCACTGTGACTGCTAGTAGTGGCATAAAGAAGGGGACCAGAACATAATTTTTGGTGACAGTATGGCATTGGGTCACCTGCAGCCAGTCACAAAAACAAGCCCTTTGGATGTGATTCTGTGGACAGTTATCAGCAATGATGCTGACTTAGGTAGTTTTTATGCTCTATGCTTTTTGGCTTCTTCACACATTCATGTTACCTCCTCTGGACTGAAAATCTAACTGGGAAGAAAAAAAAGTCATTTTTCACCTGGATAAGATCTGTCATCTGGTTGACTGTGCAGCAAGATAGAAGCAAGGACTAACCGGGGTAAGGACAGGCAACCAAGGGAAAGAAATAGCTCCTTACCCAGCACTGCTGCCACACAAGAAACTGTAGTGTTTGGTGTCCAGGGGAGCATCTATGCCTGGCCCACCTACTTTCATGTAGGAAGGCACCTAAATTTTTGTGACTAGCTGTATTTGAAAACTTTGCAACCTAGTAAGCAACAGGCTGAGATGTCAGTATTAGCAGTGGTAAAGGGATGCACAGAAGCCTGTTAAGAGAAAAAGAGAGGGGGAAATGTAGTAACGGCATTACAGAATGGAATACTGAACTGAAGTGTGGAAAACTCAACTAGAAAATTTCACTGGAGGACTAGATTGGAGCAAGATCAGGAATCCTGGTCTCCCAGTGTCCCAGCAGTAGGTCTTTCAATTTTATCCATGGAAGCTGTTTGAATTAGCTCAAACTAATTACCTATTTGTAAGCATACAGACTGGTGCTTCTTCTGTGGATGTACTGCGCTCCAAGATATGGTAGGTTTTGCCTCTTTCTAGCACAGGGAATATCTCATCAACTCAGAGGAAGAAACTTGAAGAGCTTGCATAGGAGAAAGACATACTACCTTTCAATATGGTGGGAAATACTCTGATTGTGAGGTCCCTGGTGTTTGTAGGATGCCCAAGCACCTGACTAGAGGCAGCAAATTGTACCAGGGCACACCATACTTGAAGGTAAGGTGCTGAGATACTTAGTGTAGCAGTGCTTACAAGCCCGGATGTAGCCAGGTACTGCTACAGAACATCTGCCTTTCCTGTTCTCTCCTGGTTTTCTACTTATTTTCCCGTTGCTTACTGATTTGATTTGTTGTTTTTTTTTTTCCTGGGAAATTAGGTGTATACCAACTAGGTTTTCCTGTTCTATTTGTTTATTGAGATTTATTCCACCTGAATGTTGAATCCACGAGCGTATGTTTGTAAATCATGACTTTGTAAAGTTGTGTGGCACAAATCCCGGCCCCATTGAATTCAGTGAGAATTTTGCTTTATGTGTCCACAAGGCCAGGATTTCTTCCCCAGTAATTAGTATGCAGAAAATGAAAAATGCTGCAGAGCTGTATTTTTGTAGAACGATTTACTAGCTGTTAAGTTTCAACCAAAGTATTTTTATCTTCTGAAGGCAGGAAAATATTAACTTTATTTCATGTCATTGCTAAAGCTACTCTTTAATAATCATCCATTATTATAATGAAAACCTTCCAGTTACAGGACGTGTCCATTACTGAAAAATGAAAGATAGAGAAATGAGATGGGTCAGTGCCAATACAGAGTTTGACACTCATAAACAAGACATCAGCAAAATTGCAAAAGAAGATGTGTGATACATAAATAGACTCAGATGTATTAATATCTGTTTATTCCCAGTGTATGGATCCTACATACTCCTAGAGTGTCTGAATAGCAGCCTCTGAAATAGCAAAAGCAATCAGCTAGTCAAAATCTTCTCCATTTCTTGATTCTAGAATGTTTTTAAGATATTTTCCCTTTTCCTTCTCCTGTATTATTTGTCAGTCTGTATTATAGAGACAGTAGCTTGAGCTCCCTGTAGTTGCTTGCCAAACAGACCTTTTTCCTGGATTATTTGTTTTCTCTTCCAGCGTGGGAATAAGGGCTATATAAACTTGTAATTGCGTCAGATCTCTGCCTACAGCAGTCTGCACTATCCTTTTTTTTTGGTAAACTTATTTGGGGAGTAGAACATGTGAAAAATGGATACTTGACATTACAGCCGGCCACGTTCTCTGGTAGTTATATGAAAGCTCCCCTTCATGCTTTACCACAGAGATGGTGCATGATTGAAATAGTATGTGAAAGTCGTGTTATCTGCGATACATTGGAATCAGCACATGGTGTTTGCTGTTGGGTAGTACTTTCCTGAAGGAACTATGTAAAGACCCTTTGTCAATCTTATCTCCTGCACCACTTGTGAGCTTTGCTTCCTTGAAGAGCATGGACTCCTTAAAAGCTCCATATAGACAAACCCCACTGTACTACATAGTAGAAATATTTCACAATACAGGGAAAAAAAAGGTATTTCAAACAGCGCTAGTAATGCTAATAATAAAGAAATCGTTCCTGGTTACAGCTAACTTAAACATATAAGAGGAAATGTGTGTACACAAGGCCTACAGATCCCCCAAACTTTGAATTTAATCTATGCTATTATTTTGCATAATGTAGGCTTTTTGCTTGTGTTCTGCATATAAATTAGGATACTGTATTGGGGAGAAGGGGGGGGGGAAAGCACAGTGTTTCTGCTTGCGTTTTTCTCTGCTTTTTAAAATTCTCGTGGACATAAAATTGTGAGAGCGTTGCATTGTCTGGGATTCATAATGCTGTTGCCATAAGTGTGGGGGAGAAGGGCTGTAACAAAGCAGCCTGAATGCCATGAGCATCTCATGCTGGGCGAATGGTAGGTCTCTGCCCGGGGTTATCGAGGGGTGTGCCATGGCTCTGAGAACAGCACAGGCGTGCTGAAACATGGTGCCTCTGGGAGTGAAGAGCAAACACCTGCTGCCCTACCCACAGCTACCTCAATCAGATGCTCAAATTGAAAGTGGGAGGGGTACTCCTCTGAGAGATCTCAGGTATTTGGAAGCTTTAATTATGCAACTTGTTTTCAGTCTGGTAACGTGCCCTTTCTACCCGAAATGGTGTTGCAGCTGAGCCAGACGAAACATCTCATGATCAAAATGTTTCTTTGTCAGAATTTCTGTTCTGCATGCAGAAACAGTTGCCTCAGCAAAGGGGTCACTGCGCTATGGTGAGTCAGTCCGTTACCAATGTTGAAAGCCTGTATTGTCAATGAAGTTTTCATATAGGCACACCACAGACCCAGTCCCGAAATGTGTAAATCAGGGCTCGTGTCTATGGATTTTGAAAGTGCCTAAGTAGATAAGCAAACAGTCATTGAGAGATCCAGCCATGATGTTCATTCAGACATTTTTTTGCAAATATACTAGACAGATAGTAGTGATGCCCACAATTAAGGAAGTCTGATGCCTTCTATGATGGAATTCCAGTTTCAGTTGCTTATAACTGCCAAACTTAAATCAGCAATGAAATATTTCAGGCTGAGTGTCTATATTGGGTTGTTTGTGTGTGCATGTGCTTGCTGTGTGCAAAATTCAGATAACATAATTCAGTAATTTTCTGTAGCAAGGTTAAAGCAAAGTGCATTGCTTTATACTTGTTAAAGAAAAATAATAAATATGTAAATATTTCACAAGTTATGGTACATTGATACTTTAACAGAGGAGGTACTTGGCATTCAACAGAGAAAACTGACCATGCGCCAGAGATAGGCCTTTTATTGTGACTATAAAAGTTCATCCAAAGTGGGCAATTAGAAGCCTCGCACATGTGCATCATAGAAAAGCTAGAGTCTGATGATGAGGGATGTTATTGTAACATGTGCTCTTGAAGGAGCTGAACTGGCAATATTAACAGATTTTCTATGACCTGGACGATATGCGTGAAAAGACCAGTGAAGGATAATACTGATTCTGAGACATCTTGGTTGTTTGTTGTCTGTTTTCCTAGCAGAGATTAGTTTATACAGTTTTGGACAAAGTATGCTTTGGGGACATGTTCCGTTAGCTAATTCAGCTCAGACAGACACAGAGAAATCACCTCTGGAATAGGTAAGATGAGTCTGCCTGTACAAGTTCTGAAGCATAACTGGGAATATGGCCATCACAGTCCTTTATTCCTCTTCAGTCACAGGGAGAAGTTATACGAGGCACATGCTTGCTGTTGCTGAGAAACAGACTTGAACACTTATGCTGAATTGTAGTAATGTTAGCAGGGCTGCACTTGTTCCTTTGTTAATTATAGCATACTGCTCTTGCAGTAGAAACATGCTTTTGCCTTTTCTTTTGTTTCCTCCTACCCTCTCCCCTATATACTGTTTTGTCCCTGATAACTTCCTTTATCTGTGTCAGCTTCTCGACCTGCTTCCTTTCCCTTCATCCTCTTCAGCACAGTGGAACTTTGCATGTACCACTTCCATGTCATGTTTCATCAGTACAGGCTCCTTTCAGCAAGCCCTCTGCAAAGTGGGGACAGAGCTTGTAGTTTGTAAACTGCATCATATATAACAGAGGCTGCGAAAAAGACAGTTTGTGGGAGGACACTTAATGCACAAGGTGAAGTCTGAATCACTTCAGCCTGGGAATGTGTAGTGTGTTTGCTACTATCTTCCTGTGTGTTGGCATTTAGTCTATTTGTGATTGTTGCTAGTCTGAATTGACACTTACTTTTTGCCTTCCTGATACAGCAAAAGGATGAGAAAAATATTCCTAAATTAGAGAGACAGAAATAAATTCCCATATATTTTCTTTTACCCCTTAGACAAAATGATGAGAGCAGCCTCATACCCTTAGAGTGTGCCAAGCCTCATTTGAGAGCTGTGGTTCTAGCAAGGAGACACCAATATGTTCCTGAAAAAAAAAATAAAAAATGTCAAGTATAATGTAAAAGCTAGGACTAGTGATGTGGCACATTGAGCACTGCAAAGTAGAGGCAATCAGACGCAATAACCCATCATGGTATGGATCTTGTGTACCGACCTTAGTCAGATTTGGATTATTGAGTTGTGTCAGAAATCCATGGGCACTGTTCTCTACCTATTCAGGCTATTCTTTGGTAGTGGTCATTTCCAAAATAACGTTTGTCTGCAGAAGGCAAGGTCATTGTGAAAGCTATAGTCTGGTATTAGAAAAGAAAGATGTGCTTTGTAGAGAAGAACAATTATTTTCTCTAACTGAAGCTGGACATTCTCTGAATCCACTGTCCAGCTGTCTCCTTGTTTTTCCAATGTAAATAGCCGAGGCAAGGTGCCAAACAGATTCATGAGAAGATGTGTGTGGCAGGCATAGAGAACCCCAAAAGGCATCATGGGGAAGGCAGAGACTCCAATGGGGAGACAAAGATTTGGCCGTGCTTGGTGCTACTACAGTAGCACATAGACCAAGAAGTTTGAGTGCAGCTAGCACCAAAACAGCACAGGCTTGTATAGTTAAGGACTTTTTGCCATATTTACCCTACTTCGTGTCCAAAAAATGTTAAGAATAAGAAGAATGCCACCTTACTTTCATATTACAGCTGGGAATTTACTAAGAGTGTAGCACTTTAGAATGAAATCTGAATCAGAGACCCTTCGATTCTTAGCAAGAGGCTTTTTGATATAAAGGCTATCATTTTGGCATGATACTTGTAACTTCTGGTCAATTCATCAGCATAATTTGTCAGCCAGGCATGCCTAGCAACTTGCTCCAAGTGAGGCCTTCTAGCTGACTTGTGAATTTAATTGAAAAATATGGCAACGGGTTTATTTTGCTGTTCAATTAACTAAGAACTCTTGACAAAGAAATAAGGCTATTGAAATTTGGTTTTGTTGATGATACAAGTATTATGGATTTCAAAGTGTATTTTTAATTAGAAATACTTTTTGCAGTATGAGGAGTGAGAGAAGAAAATTTATAAGCATTTGCAGCCAAAATAGCAGGAAAATTGCAAGAAAACAAGCTGGAATTTTTAATCTGCAAGGCCACCTTCCAGCTTTCTAGCTATGCTGCTATATACTGTTGTTTTTCTTGATTAATGTATTTCACACAGAGACACAAAAATAAAAAAAATAAATCTCTTCCTCTCTGAATTCCTGGAAGTATTAATTCTTGGTCTTCATGATGTTGTGGTTGATGTACCAGTTATTTTATCAGAAGACTGGGATTGAGCACATGAAATTTTCAGTGTGAAACAAGCCAAAACAGTAATAAAATGTTTCTGATCATCTTTGTTAGAAACAACCAAAACCCAGTAAAACTCAAATTATTTTGTCTTTTGAGGTACTTGTAAGAAAAGATGAAAGCAACTTGCTATAAATGAAAAAAAAAAAAAGACTAAAAAACCCACAAAACCCCGAAGTAAATGTGAAGGTATGAGACAACTTTTATATTTCTCTCACTGTGTAAAAATAAATTTATTGAGATAACCTTGTTTGCCTTTTGTCTTCCTAATTCTATCCTTGAGACCTAGCTATTCTGGAGCCTTTTAAAAAATGATATTTTAGCCATAATGGTTCTTTTTTTGGCATCATAGTCACCCTGTATGTCTTTACTCATCCATCACAAAACCCTGGAAAATAACAACATAAGCGTCTTGTATCCTATTTTGGTATTTACCTGAATTGGTCCTCGAGTTAAAATGAAGTTTGGCGTCTAGGATCCCAGCAGAATATAAACAAAGTATTTCCTGCACTAAAAATCTTCAGATGAGACTTGAGTGAACCATTAATTTTTGAAATCTTCTGTTCCCTTTAACCTTGTTTATTCTTTTGTCTGTCTTCAGCAGATGGCTGGATGACTGGCATCCTCTAACAATGTTCAGTGCTCATTAGCACCATGTCGTTTTGAGTGTTGTTTCCATCTTTCCTGTTCTTTTTTTCTTCCTTCATTTATCAATCTCCATCTTTCCTGTTCTTTTTTTCTTCCTTCATTTATCAATCTATACATTCATCTGTTTAGCAAGTCATTGACAGTGATATAGGTTTGAACACTTGGCTTCATTATTTTTCTCTAGAAATCCTGCTTGGTGGCTATGAGAAAAAAATCCACCTCTGACATATAAAGTGATTAATGAAATATTAACCTCAGTAACTACTTTTCTGAGAAACTTTCAGAAGCATGAATTATTTGGTTTTACCCATGAGCTGTTAAGATCAGTGCATACACTTAAAAATTCAAGCCAGCCTTCTTTTCGTAACGTTTAATGAAATGCTCATTACAGTGTATACAGGATGTCATAATGGTAAATGGATTTATTTTAAACAATACAAAACAAAGCTATTTCTGGAATGAAAATATGAGTTTATTGATGCATCTCCACATTTCCATATTGTTGGATCTTCTACTAAAGCAGAGTACATACTCTGCTTTCTCTCGTGGTCCCGTATTGGCAGATGTGATGAGCGCTGTATTGGCAGCTTCCAACACAGTAGGATGAATGTCTCCCAGAACCTGGTCGTAAACTTTAGTGGAAGAAATGTATAACTGAGAAATGGGCTTAGGCAAAAATCTGAATAAATTACCCTGTAAAGCCCATTTTTTTTTCACTGTTGTTTGAACTATTTAAACTGATATTGGTGAAATCAGAATGGAGCCCCATGTTTTCAATGTATTCATACTGCTTTCGAAGGCTTCCCTGAAATCTGTTCTCAGAGATGGGATCATCAAAATTTTGCATACTGTTGCCCTGACTCTACTATTGATAAACTCAGTGATGAAATTCCTGTTGACTTAGATAAGGTACCAGAAGGACCATGCTAAGCAGAGTTTCCTAATTCAGCTGGTAGCATATAACTGTGTGACAAGAAAAGAACAAGAAAACCATTGAAAAGCAAGGAAACTAACTGCTCTAAACCCAAAGACCCAAAGAGCTTGTCTTTCCTTTTTTTTTTTTTTTTTCTCTCATGTAAGAACATCTTAGTGTTACTCTTCAGGGTATTTTCAAGTTGTTATGTTCCGTAATCTTCTCTGAGAGATGGCAAAATACTTTGCACCTCTTTTCCTATATTATTGGCAGAAGGCCTTTCTCAGAAAATCGCTTTGAACCTTCATATTTAATTTGTGCCTTACTCATTAAGTTGTGAATGCAAGAAAGGTCTGACTGCAGTTCTTTAATTAATCACAGCAAATTATCCAACTGTGTGAAACATGATTCACGTCTGCCTCCTGACTACTATCCATAGCATTTATATTTGATTTTTATAAGTTACCTGTGCCACCATTGTAGTGTAAATGGGTGTGCAATGGATTGTAATTACCAAGAAACTCAATGATGTCCAGATGAAAACAGTGCATAGGGGAAGAGTTACAGTCTGCATTATTTAATACAGCGACTTTTAAAGGAAATATTTTTTTTTCCTTAAAATAGGCCAGCTATATTTAATTCTCAATGCAGATAATTTTCAGTCTTTTCTTTGTACAGGAGAGAATGATTGGTTCCTTGTGTCACAGGCATCCCTACAAAAAGCACAGATTGTAATAAATGTAATTGTATTAGAAACCAAAGAAAAATTTATGTAGAAATAAATAAACGTGCTTAACCTCATGTTCAGTGACAAAATGAAATAGCAATTTTGCAAGAATTCGTGGACAATATCACTCGAATGATTTGGGGTAGGGACTCTATTAAAATATCTTCTATTCAGTAATTGCACATATAACTAATGAAGGCAAGTGTTATAAAAGTGAAAAACTTGTATTTGAAAAATGTCAAATGAGTTGCAGTTAGAGCAGATTGCACTTGGCATGTTGAAATGAAACACATAAATATTATAACAATCAATAAAATTATATGTATAAATCAATGGAAATAAAAACACTGGCTTGAGCTTAGATAACAGCTCTTCCCAACACATATTTCAAACCAGGATTTCAATACAAATGGAAACATTTATCTTTGTGAACAGGTTTGTATTTGAATAAGATACTTCAACCGGAAGGATTGTTGGGGTACCTGGATTCAGATGGTATTTTAATCAGAACAGAGAATAAATCTGTTGGCCTCCTTTGAGCCCTGTGATGGCTGAATCAGTAAATGAATCTACTGGTTGGCAGGTAGCACTTTCTGTCAAAAAAGCTTTCTTTTCCTCTGGGGGTTAACCATTGCATATTTTCATGCCATTTGACCTGAATTAGGTTAGATGACTCAATATCCATTGATAATTAGGGTTCAGCACAGATGTCCTATAAGACTTAACCCCAGTGGGTTCTAACCTGCGTTCTCAGATGTGCTAGATATTTACTGAGGTGTAGTGCTCAGGATATGAGACAGGAGTGAAATCTCAACAAAAATTACAGTAATAGAGTGAATTGCAGTGGCACCTGGTGAAGAGGAGTCTTACTTTAGTGTGGTAGGCGATATGTTTCTAAATGTTCCGGAAGTCTTTGGAGAGAAATTACTGAAAAACTCACTAAAAATTAGAAATTAGTAAATGGCAAGAATCTGGGTTTCCTCTTAGTTTTGCTGCTCTTTGCTTCAGCACAAGAAATTTCACGGAGGGCTCTCAGAATCCTACCATAATTCAGGTTGGATGGGACTTCTGGAGGACATTTCATCTGAATCCCTGCTCAGAGAAAGGCCAGTGCAGCTCAGGTTGCTCAGGTCTGTGTTCGGTCAAGTTTTGAACATTTTCAAGGGTGAAGATTCCACCAACTTCCTTGGGTACTTTTTTCCCAATATCTGACAGCTCTTATGGTGAAATCTTTTCCCCAGAATTAGGAATCTACTGTGCTGCAACTTGTCCATTGCCTCTCTTTTTCTTTTTCTTTGCTGTAATTCAAGAGATCTGCATCATAAATAAATGATGCGCATATGGCAGTACTGGACACATCAGCCAGAACAACATTGGCAATGCTGCTGATGGTGAATGTTTATTAGTCCACTAGTTGTATATATTACAAATTTGATAATCTTTTTAAACACCTCAGTAACAATACTGAGCACCATGTTTCAGCTAGATGGTTCTGAGATTGTCACAGAACGGCCCCAGTGAATGACAGCCTTAGTAATAAGGATACCTTATCTTCTACAGTATTGAACTCATATATGGTGGGAAATGGGGAAGGGTATCATAAAAGAAAAGTGGTGTCTGAAGTTATGATTCTTGCCCAAGATTTTTTCAATTGTAAATCACACTTGAGTGGAAAGACTTTATGGTTTAAAAAATCTGTAGTAATTGCACAATGGAGATAAGGCCATGGCTAGAGTATGTGTTTGTTTTTACAAGATTCTACAATTATACCCAAACTAAATATAAACCCAAGACTTATTAGAGTTAAGGTTAGTCTCAAACCTACCAAATACAAACCATTCTCTGTCCTCCCTCCAGCAGATATTCAGTGTGTCCTGCAGGGAACAGAATTAGCGTGTTGAAGGTTGCGAAAGGTGAGGAATATTCACTATCATAATCCTTATATGACTGATCTGCTGAGGCTTCTTCATAGTTATGGGAAATAACGGGGAAGAGGCTTCTAGTAGAGGGTGATTGCCAATCCCTTGCACTTGGGATCGCAAATATGAGCGGAAATGAGCCCAAATAAGCTCCACCTCAAATGATATTTACAATAATACATAAATATATGTTGACATTTTAAAAAACTTTTTTTTTTTTTTTCAAAGTTGCTTCATTGTGGGCTAGTCTCTGGATAGTGTTTTTCTGAAAAAGAGAGCATGACTGACTGAGTCCCTTGTGCATGGGAGGGCAGGTGACTCTTAGTTGTGCCAAAGCTACCAGTGTTTTCTCAGTGAGTAATGCAAGTATTGACATAGATTTATAAACATTTCATCTTGTTTGGTCTCCTTGTAAAACTCAGGTAGAACAAACAGGAAAAAAAAATAATCAATGTAAAACTCCAAAGGTAAATTTGGATTTCTTTAATCTGAAAATATATGCATCCCTGATGAGCCTAAACACAATCCAAATTTGAAAAAATAACTCAGTCGAATCCTGTTCTCCAGTTTAGCCCAGATTTATGAATATTTTAGTAAGCTTAATCTGTATTTCCAGTTTAAAATTAAACTAGGGATCATGAAGGCAGCTCAGGCATGTTTGGGGTATTTTCTGCAGAAGTTTCACACAGCTTCAGTCAATCATAACCTATACACAAATGACTATACACCCCTTTAGCTTGTTTGTTTACTCCTCAGCTGGAAACTAGCAAAACACATGCTGCTCTTCAGCTTTTGGTTATACAACAGACAGCTGTCAATCGCTGTCTAATGCTGTCAGAGCTTTAGTAAGCCCCAGTGATGAACAGCTGTGTCTAGGGGATATGAGCGAGAATAACTGGTATGCATTTTGTTGTCTGTGTGGTACTTCCATGAGCTCTCTGTCCATAACTTTTATTGGTTTCTATGTTATTCTAACTTGGTGCTAGTCATTTTCCAGCACAGAATTCCCAAATTGCACAGAAGTTTTGTGTTCTTAGCATACGGACATAAAATGAAAAGCAACCGAGTTTCTTTTACAGTAGTTCAAAAGCTCTTCTGTTTGCTTTGCTTTAAGGCACGAAGGAACAGAGTCGGGGCAATTATCCTGGTTTAGCTGCAGAGCAGTAACTAGTTAGGCTTTTTGGCTGTTTGGACTCACTTTTCCCAAAGTAATTTTTAGTAAAAACTACTTCTTTGATTGATATTTGTTGTTGTTTTTGTGTGGTTGTAGGGGGGGGAGGTTAATTGAATAGATTTGTTGCTGTCACAGGGTTTAATCTAGCTTGATACTCCATAGTGGGCTTGGTCCAAACTTGCTGATGAATGAGTTTTTGTTTGAGGAATCTGGTTTTGACAGTGAGGATGTATGAGTGTCCATTTATCAATTTATCAGCGGAAAAATGCAAAGTGCTTCAAATGAGAATATTTTGCTTGTGTTTTCTCATGTTTTATTTTAACTTTCTCTATAACAAATGATCTCAGCTTTCAATTTTAATATACTCCTGTGTATGTATGTATATATGTATCTCATAATGCATATTTTGTATCATATTGATATTTTTGGCAGTATTAAACCAAAACATCTAAGAAAATTTCTTTAATGTTTTAAAATCAAATCAGTTTGATGCGTGAAATAGCAATATTTTCTAGATTTAAGAAAATACCTTAAATTTGCATGAATGTGTTTTTACATTATCTGCCAAGCTTCATTCAGTGCAGAGGTCATTTTTGTACTTCTCCCTCCTCCCTCAGCTAATTCTCAGCTCGCTTAGCACCTCCGTTTTCAAAGAGCTTAGTTACAGGAAGTAAGGCAGGAATTTAAGTTCCTGCATGGGATCAGACTCACAGGAAAGGAATAGACATCAACAATATATAAAGCTGGAAGTTTTACCATTGCTGCGACCTGTATTTTCTTTGTTCCGAAGGGGAGGATATGTGTATTTTTGTGTGCATCAAAGCAGCTGCTGCCACAGGTGTAGCAAATCTTCCAGATGGTGGGGGAAGGTTCCTCCCATCTGTGCACCTCCTCAGTGCCAACCCCAGTTATCTAAGCTTGGTGCAGGGTCCTTGAATTTATCTATAACATGATAGACCTCATTCATCTTTGGTGGCTGGAATCAATCCTGTGCAGGATGACTTTATTCCCTTAAAGCTGAGATGTGGGTAGTATATTCATTCACCTGTAGAGAAATGCATATATCCGAGTGTGCACATTGCGTGCAAGTCAGACTGTGCCTTGGTACCTCCTACCGGTATTTCAGGCACCACAAAGACCACTGTCATGTATGCTATGCTTGAAATTCAGCCATCCTACCAGGAAAACGCTGGGTTTTCATCTTCTCCCTGTTACAGAAGATACATCTGAGATGCCTGTGCTGCTGTATTCAATAGCAAATGTATTACTGGGATTTCTTTAAGCTTATCACTGAGCTGATCCACCATATCATGGCATGTTTTGTCTTTCTGGGACAAGCAGGGTAGGAACTGTGTCTATCTTAGTGCATCTTTCCTGAGGGGAGAGAGTAGTGATAGGACAGAAAAGCCATGTGTGGGTGGGTGCTTTGATCATGATTTTCCACTTCTAGTTTGGCAGTTTTAAATGTATGTGATTACTGTTGTTGAAAATTAAGTTCTTCTCCATTTTTCTATTTATTTAAGTTTGAGGTTTGACTAGATTGGCCAGCCTCAGTGCAGACCAGTAATAGCTTTGTAGAGAAGCAATTAAAAGATTTTGATGAGGTTACTTTAGCAAAAAAATAAAGGCCAATTGGCCAGACGCTCTGCTATGTGAGAGACCGCTTTGGAGAGCTGTTAACCAGTACTGACAGATGGCCCCTGAGTTCCTTGGTGCTCTTAGTGAGAAACTCTGAATTACGTCCCTGGTAGATGCATCCTTATTAGATTAGGGTAGTGAAATAGAGCCCCTGTTTCCCCCTTCACACTCTCTCTGCTTCCCCAGTATATCTTCATGTCAAGAATAGATGTTAGAGTCATGGACTGACCTCCTCCACAGTTACTTCTGTGCCAAGCCCTGCTGCTTTTCATCATCCTCAACAATTCAACAGAGCATGTTCTCGTAAGAGAATATTGGTGTGTGTTTTATTTCTGGGTATTTTTTTTAAATCACAGAACAACTATACAAGAAATATTCTTCACTTGCATTTGGCAAGCTGAAATTAAAGGCTTACATTATGGAAACATCAACGTGATGGAATAAATAAGCAGAAACTGTCTGAACAAAACAGAAGGAAACAAAAACCGAAATGCTAATACACATAATATCTTTAACTGAGAGCTATAAACCACATTAAAATAAATAAATAAATAAAGATTCAATTAACTGTGATTAATTATGCTTCTGTACATTAGTCCTGCTTGTCTTTTTCCTCAGCCTAGTCCAGGAAATGATTCCAAATTAATTCCTGGTCAACCATGCAGTTCCTGGCAGAGTAAACATCCTATTTTTTAGATGGACAAGTGGTGATGCATCTCGGATCTGCAGAGTTCTTTTGCAGCAGCACAGGCAAGCGCAGAGCAGTGTAGAGCTACAAGTATTGCAAAGAAAACTTTTGTCTCTAAATAATATCTTACAGACCTGATACTAATTTAGTTACTTTGCAAAGGTGATTAAGAGCATTTCCAGTGGAAGAAGTAGATTACCAGTTTTCCAGCTGGGACAGAGAAGGGAGGGAAGTAGAAGATATTGAGTAATGACCTACCTTACTAATTTAAGGAAGACAACTGTAAAGCTACTGCAGGAAAGACACCACACCGTCTTCTGTAAGTGCAGAATCAGAGGAAGATGCAGAAGAGAGACATCAATAGTACAGCTTTCAGTGTAGTCTGTTACTTTATGCCTAGAATGGGGCTGTTTTCCTATGTGGAGGAGGAATGGGGTCTGTATCACTGAATCACAGAGTGCTTGAGGTTGGAAGGGATTTCTGGAGGTCATCTTGCCCTACTCCCCAGCTCAAGCTCTCTGGGCAATCTGTGCCAGTGCTCAGTCACTCTCATAGGGAAAAAACAGGTTTTCCTTATGTTCAGAGGGGACCTCTAGTGTTTCAGTTTGTGCCCATTGCCTCTGGTCTTGTCCCTGGGCACCCCTAGAAATAGCCTGGCTACATCGTCTTTGAGTCCTCCCTTCAGGTATTTGTGTACATTGATGAGATTCCCTCTGAGTCTTCTGTCCTTTGGGCTGGACAGTCCCAGCTCTCTCAGCCTTGCCTCATAGGAGTGATGCACCAGCACCTTCAGCATTTTTGTGGCCCTTCGCTGGACTTTCCTAGTATCTCCTCCTCTCTCTTGAGCTGGGGAGCCCAGTACTGGATGCAGAATTCCAGGGGTGGCCTCACAAGTGCCAAGTACAGGGGAAGGATCACCTCCCTCAGTCAGCTGGCAATACTTTGCCTGATACAGCCCAGGATACCATTAGCTACCTTTGCCACAAGGGCACATCACTGGTTTATGTTCAATCTGATGGCCACCAGAACCCCAATGTCCTCTTCTGCCAAGCTGTTTTCTAGCTGAGTGGCCCCCAGCCCATAACGGGCGCATAAGTTTGTTCCTGGTCAGATGCAGGACTTTGCACTTCTTGTTAAATGCATCAGGTTCCTGTCAGCCCATTTCTCCAGCCTCCCGAGGTCCCTCTGGATGGCAGCACAAACCTCTGAAATATCAGCTACTTGTCCCAGTTTTGTGTCATCTGCAAACTTGTTGAGGGTGCACTCTGCCCCATCATTCAGATCATTAAATTAAACCGGATCCCAGTAAGGTTCTCCAGTGCAGCAGAGAAGTTTTGAGCTAATGCAGAAAATATAAGCTAGTAAGGGTATGTTTTTAATAAGCTGGGGTGTGACTATTTTTTTTTTTTTTTTAACCTGAGCATTTTGAGGGATTACATTGCTGCCAAAATCCTTCATCTGCCCATTAATTGGCTAACATCATTTAAGATTCTGAGCGTTCATTTATTTACTTTTGAGGTTCTGGTATGTAAAATAATTACCTTGCTTTGTAACAGGATGTTCTGCTATTGCATAGTTAACATTTTGTAAATGACTCTGCTAGCATTCTTTATCAATTATGCCTCTTTGAATAAAAGGTAACGCCTCAGGCCCAGAGATAAATTATTTACTTGTAGCTTTCTGGTGTGTTCTTTGTTCAGTTCAAAATTTCACCCTGCTTGCAACTTTGTTAAGCGGTTCTGCTTTTCTTGGTGCTTAAAACATGGGAGAGATGTGAAGTTAAACAGGCTTGTATCTTTAGTAGGAAGAGAGAAAACAGATACTAAACAGCCTAGCTGATGAGATAGATAGTGTCCTCTAGTAGAATTCCTTCAGTATTGGTGAACAAAATGTGCTGACGTATGACGGCAAGTTGGGGGTGTGTGTAAAATGAACTGCTGTTCTGTGGAGTACCATGCACGGAGTCTTTGCAGCTAGCCTTAGAGGAGATGCTGGGGTTTATTAGGAAGAACATACTATCCTCTAGCTTATGTTTCCTCCTTCTCAGCACCTTAGCATGCACTGCTGCTCATTCTCTTTCTTACTTCTTTTGGCTGTAGTTGTGCTGAGTCAAGCGTTAGCTGAATGGAGGACAGAGGTCCTTTGAACAGTCCAGCACTTCTACCAGCAGTCTCTGCTTGAAGAGAAGGAGAAAGTGCATATTTCATTCTCTCCAATTCCTCTCTTCCAATTTTGAACAGATTTAGGGCAGCTTCTTGAGTAGCCAGGAAAAACAGCAACAACAACAAAAAAAAATATGGAGGGAGAATGACTACTTTTTTTTCTTTTCTTGTATTAAGGAAACATACACACACACCCCTTCATGGAGCTGGTCAGTTGTGGCACACCTTGGAGTGTTCCACCTGCATTTGAATATAGATGTTGATGGCATTATGCAGGGTTCTCTGTACCATGGCATCTGGAAAGGAGTAGGAAGTAACAAATGATATTAAAACATTAATAATGGTTTGAGGAGACTTTACTATATTTAGCAAGAACTAGTTCACACTTCTTGTGAATCTTTTTATTACCTTATGAAAGCAAACATTTCCAGGCTTGGATGCCTGAATTTACCTTGCTGAATTCATATAGGAA
>VWZK01008086.1:0-35871 GCA_013396935.1 Baryphthengus martii
TCTTCGAAACGGGTATTTCAAAGACCCAACATTGTCTGTAATTGTAAAGTTTCTCGGTTTAACACATTATCAGCTCTTCAGTATTTATAGTTCTTTGACCGTTGAAGATTTGTCCTAACTTTTGCAAAGTGCCTAGCCCAACGGTCACTTTGAAGTATATTACATGAAAAGATGTATATCATCTAGTCGAAAATCTCAGCCACATTTAAGTGGCATTAGATACAGTGAGCAACAGAGGAACAAATGTTCCTGTTATTCTCAACATATCTTTAAGAACCACTGACAATCTGTTTCATTTACATATGGCATTTTTTTAATGTCTTTTTCATTCTCTTGATTATCTGACAGTAACTTGTGCTTGTTTTATGATATTTTGCATATATTAAATGCTGAAAAAATAATGTGTATAATGCTTCTTGCTGAATGCTCCTGTGTCAGAACTATGGGACTATTCATCCCATTGTCAACAACATGGTTATTGTGGATGGCATTCAAAATGACAAAATTGCTTTTTTGTTTTGTTGTCTTCTGATTCTATCATCTCCATCCTTTCGTTCTATAGACTGCATGGAATGCCTATATTCTGCACGAAAGACCAGCCAAATACAAATATCTGCCCTGTGTGTGTACATTGCATTATCTAACAGAGGAGTATTACTAATGTGCAAAATCAAATGGTCAAAAGTTAAGAAAATCAGGATTAAGGATGTACATTTAATTTTAAATTAATTCTTTTCTCTTGTAACAAAGTCATTAATTGTGGTATCACAGAATGTGTGAGCCTTGCTTTGTGCTGTCACCTACAAGAGGACAAGTATAAAATCATTAATTTACAAAGTTAATGAAATAAACTAAATTTGCAAGTTAATTCAAGCAGAAATATAAACTGTAACTACATTCAGCAATTTATATCCTCACTGAAGTACTTAGGTAAGTATTCTGATTTTAATACCCACAAGTCATTTACTGCATGTAAATGGTGTCAAAATATTAATTTTACTCCCAAATTTTCGTATTCGTCAGGCTTATCAAATCAGTGGAAGTGCAGTCACAAAGTCAAATAGAGCACCCAGTCTGGAAACCACAATCTCCCACATCACATTTCTTGTTTTTGTATCTGTAGGAGGTATAATTAGAAGACACAGAGGAGAAAGGTGGGAGAATTGGATACATTTTTATGTCCTTGGTATTAGCTATCAAAATGGCCTGTCATCCTCTGATCTCTACTAGATGCTGGATTTAGTATCTGGACATGCAGTAAAAGCTAAGATAAATGGGCCCAGTCCTTACAGTTTTCTGAAGTGTGGAGCAATCAGGATGGTATTAGTCATAAGTGATCCCAAAAATCACAAAATACAAATTGACAGTTTTCCCACCAGTTGTCTGGATTGAAGCAGAAGTCTAGGAGTCGGATTTGTGTTTGTTAATTATAAATTTGAAAACATTAGTAAATAATATTTCTGCTGTGCTGAGGTCTTGACATACTGGCTCTGTAAAGCAAGTATTTGGCAAGTTATAAATCAGCTAATTAATTTAAAACAGTTATCTAAATGGAATCAAATACAGAAATAGCTATTAATTAAAAAACTGCTGGACTCTTAGATACCTGTTAGACATGAGATGTGTCAGCTTTTCCCTGAATGAAAATCAATGCTTTGTCTTTTGTTTGTATTCACATTGGGCTTGTTCTAAGAAGAAACTTAGAAGAAACAAATGAATATGCACATGCAAGAAGGCACTTTGAAGTTATTACATATGTTTCTATGTTTGCTGCTCTGGATTTATTGAACTGCAGTCACTTACATCCGGTCAAAGTGGTGCCTGACGAATTTTACAGAAGATTTCTGAATGCAAAAGGTTCTGGAAACAGATATTTATTTCTGCTAAATTTCAAGCAAATATTTTAGACAAATTGAAGTGATCTGAAAAAATCCTTTTCTTAACGCAGTCATGTTTTCTGAGCCATACTTGATTGGTTCATATAACCACTTGCAAAAACAAATGATAGAGCACTTGAATAATTCCAGTGTGATCTGAATTAACTTTAGAGATGAAAATAAATAAAATAAAACATGAGACAGGTTACTGAAAGTAACAGGATACCAAGAAAACACTAAGGAATAGGGAGTGCTTTGCTTCAGAAGTTGTTCTCTTTTCGATATACAGTATCAGGAAAACAGACATTACTTTTAATCATGCGATCAGAACCATCCAGGACCACAAGAAGGATTTGCCTGCGAAAGTTTCATTAATTACATCACAGTAACTATAGTTTTATCATCTAGTACTTAAAAACTGTCTGAAAGCGTATATCCTAACTTGGATCTTGAGTTATTTACGTATATATTCAGATCCTGCTTGTCAACTTGTAGCATATTGGAAGAGTCAACTGATGTTTGTGAACTGTGGACTCCTCCACTTTGAAATCTTCGTAACACAGTGAAAAGTATTTATACCTAATTACATGACTATCCTGGTTCTGTCTTGGTCCTGTGTCCCTTCAATGAGACGCCTGAGTGTACCCTCTGCAGATGGTTTTGATCACCATCCATGTTATGTGAGCAGAAGAAAAGAAAAAAGGTGGAAAAAATTGGAACTGAGCTTCACCGAAATTTATCACCTCTCAATCCAGTGTCTAATACTTCTCAATAATAATGTATACATATAATTATTTATATAAAAGATTAACACTTTAGAGTATCAGAGTTTGACATCCTTTAGCTAGCTTGCTTCCAGTATGGACTTCATCCCTCTTTCATCCCTGTTGACCTCTGGGCTGCACAGGTCTGCCAGGCTGACAGAGCAGCATGCAACAGCTCCTGCACCTCTGCTGTCTTGGACAGACCCACCTTCCTTGGCCTCACAGTTTCTTTGGCAAAACATATCCTCAACATTTTGTATGTTCTCAGATTAGTTGCCTTCCTTTCCTCCACATTTCTTTATTGTCTTCTCACAGTCCTAAAAATATCCTAACTGTTCTTCTCTCACCTTGCAGTTTGCTTCAGTTAGCTGCTCTCCTGATCTCCCTTGCATCCTCATTTATTTTCTTGCTTTTCTCACCAAGTTCTCCATGTATGGTTTCATTAAAAGACACACCGGGCTCTAAATCTAATCATAAATCAGGAGAAAACTACACTAGGATAATCCCTCACAGACTAACAGGCTACATACAAGAAACAAGGAAGCCAACCGGAACATATTTTGAAATCTGACACATATTTCTTCCATTCATTGATGGGTAAATTTGTCACTCTGTAGGTCTTGCTCCAAGGGCTGTTTCTTGCGATTCTTAGATTTTATAAATGAGAACATCTTGCCTTACTACAAGTTAACCTAGCCATGCCCTGCACCCCTTCTAGTCTTTCCCTCAGGGCAGGTTATTTTTCACCCTTATTATTAATGCATATCAGCACGGCTTCAGTTTTTCTGTAGTTTCATCTCATCTTTTGTCTCTTACTTGTAAATCTGATTCAGGTACTTCCCCTGGAGACTTTATTTTCCAGTTCCATTGTAGGCATTTTTCAATACAGTTCAAACTCAACCCCCATTTTTTTTTGGTTGAAATTTACATGAATATCTCTGCACCAAACATAGAACCTGTTCATCTTCATCCATCTGGACCTGTCAGATGTTTTTCTACCATTAGAAGCACACTTTCTTTGAATATTTTTTTTCTCTTTTGGTGCCCACGACACCATCTCTTGATTTTCATTCCCTTCTCTCTTCAACTATTTCTTTGGCAATGGCTTTAGAAATCCTTTTTCTGTCTTGTTGTCACTTTCAGTGACAGCTTCTGGTTCTCCATCTCTTCAATAATTTAGATCTTGGTCATGTCCAGCCACCAAAAAAAACCCCAAAACTCTTATTCTGTCTCTGACAAATGATCTTGGATTTTTATCTATTACCTTGAACTCATCATCACAAAAACAAACCTCCATATTGGCCCCATCAAACTGTGTACTTTCAGTAGTTCTTGAATTTGACAACCACCAAAATAAAAAAGTGGAACAATTAGAATGTTTGTCTATGAGAAATAGGTCAGCTGGGCTTCCTTATTGCAGAATGGTAATTTATTTGAACAGTTTAAATTAAACTGTTCAGAAAAATCAAACTATTTTTATCTTGTTGCAACACATAATAATGACTGCCAGTAGAAGGAAGAGATGGAAAAATAATCAGCTGAACATACTGAGCAGAATATTTTGAACTTCTGGGTTGCCTCAAGCCCTATATCATATTAGTAATCACAGTCATGGGGGACGGTGGACAATGAATACTGTGAGTTTAAACAGGGGAATATAGGATGTTGCTGTCCCATCTGTCTACCCTACCTTTCTGCCAGACACCACTGCCCTAACAGTGGCAGAAAAAATGAAAGGATGTTCCCTGTTGATGTATGATCCACTAGCAATGCTGGGATTGCAACAGTGCAGCAAGCTGAACTGCAGTGAGCAAGACATACGGGTACGTTTACTTCTGCCTTCCTTTCCAAAACTAACTGGTGGTAAGGAGGAAGGTGACTTACTAGGGGAAGAGGACTGTTTAAGAGACAATGTAGTGATTTGCTTTCCTGAACCAGAGCCAAAATATCACCACTTCTTCCTTTCGCACCCTTCTCCGCTAACCAGAACCCATCAGTGTGGCTGCCTGGGTTAGAGCTGGACAAGAATAATGACAAAGGAGCCTGGACATACAGTGTCACAGAATTGTTCACAGTCTGCTGTCTGTGGAGGGAAGGGAAAAATCTGTACTTAAATACTTCATTTAAAAAGACACAGCACTTTGAGTGTATTCTATGTTCCCTGACCCGAGATGATGCCAGCAAACCTGCGCCATAGCTGAGTCACCACCAGCATGTCCTGCTGTCATCTTTCCCAGTGCAAGCAGATGCACGACGCAATCACCAATAGACACCAATGAGTACGTAAAATAATTATTTAAGTTGTATCTTTTACACGGCTTAAAAATGGTAATGACTTGTACACAGCACTAATTAAATCTAATTTCTTTATGTGTTTACAGTCATTAGTGCTCATTGCTGAGGAATTCATTATCTATCTGTTAAAAGAGTTCTTTTCTTGGCACAGAGCAGCACCAGATGAAAGGTTAATTTTTGCATGTTTAAAGTTTAGTGAGAGGCATGTAAGCATGGAAATGTATTTTGCCAGTGAGGCAGCAAAGCAATAGAAAATTCTGCCGCATAGCAATGTCCTTTACTCTTTTGACTGATAGGAATTCATCATTTCATGGAATGAAACCCATTGTTTGAGTAATTCTTGTTAGTTTATCTGATAAAAGCTCATAAACACACTCACAAAGGAATTAAGAGGCACGACTCTGAAAAAGTGCTTGGACTTTTATGTTAAAGATTTTGGTATGAAGTAAGCTCCTCTCTGCCTCCCTGACATAATTATTCAGTTTTGTCTGTGATCATTAACAATTCACTGCAAAATTGCCTCTGGAGATTATCCCACAGTTATTATCTCTTTCTGGTTCAACAGATAATTAATTACTCCATAAGAGCGAAACAATTTCCACTCAAGGTTTCTGCCTTCAAACTTAATCTCAAAATCCTGGTTTGGCATACATTCTAGCATCAGCAGTTACTCAAGTCACAGACAGAAAACGTACAAACTTAGCCTGGCACAATTAAGACAAACTCAAGTCTTGGCTGAGCTTGGTAGAAGTACCTTGTGTTCCTTGAGTGCTGCGAGATGTAGGCTTCCCAGACAAGGGTGCAAGAGTCTGAGACAGGCAAGTGAGACAGCAGAGGGAAAGTAGGAGGACCCTGCTTTGGGTCCTGAATCTCCTAGAAGAAACACAGATTAATACCTTGGAAGCCTTTGAATCGGGGCTTCCAAGAGAGTGTGAAGCTCAATCACAAATGCAAGGAAAAAAGCTCAGCATGAAGAACAGCTGCATTGAGGTACTTTTTAACCTGACTAGTCCTTCATTTCAGGCAGTAGAATAAACCAATCACCCACCATGTGAGAAGTGTCAAGAATAGTAAATGCAGGCATCTGATAAATGAGGTGTTGGAAGCAAGGCACTCCTGCAGAGAACAAGGCAAGCAACGTGGCTCATAAAGGGAGCTTAGATTTGGTGCTGGTTTTGAACAATGTTTGCATTTGCTTTCTCCAAGCATGTGTCATTTTGAGAAATTGAAGTCTTCTGTTTATTCTCAGTGTTTCACTTAGGTTCATTTTCATTGCATCACATGGTACTATGCTTGTATTGCAGAGCTCCTCAAACAGGTCACACAATTCAAACTATAAATTTGAAACTGGAAAGTAGATGCTGAAGTGTGTTTGCTACAACTGTTGGATCTTAAAAAAAAGTGTTCAGTTTTTTTTCCTTTTTTTTTACTTTTTCATTTGGAAAAGGAAGCACTTATGTACCAATGCAAAGGAAAGCATTTTGAAGTTCAAAAACTTTTTGATAAATGAAGGAAGAGAATATTTAAGCTAATATTGCAATTCCCTTGCAATACAGTGGGTTGTTTTTTTTTTACTAAAGAGATTATTGTCACTAGGCATGAATAGACCTCACTGTGATTTTCAGAGATAGAAATCTAACGTGTTAGAAAGACGATGTTATGAAGAACCAGATCAATTGTTTTGCTTGGCAGCCATTTTACTTACGTATAATCTAATGTGTGATGCCTTGAAAATGTTGAAAGTGAATTCTTATACACTTCTTCTGGTAAAAGACATCAATATAAAACACAACAGTATTAATAAAAGACATTGAGGAGTCAAATAATCAAACAGCCAAGCTATTATGCTATGGTTGCATTTCTTGTTGGGAGACACAAGATATGGCATATGGGCTCTGACTCCTTTCAGGTATCAAATTGCTTGTAAAAATCAGTTTTCATGCTTCTGTATTACCATAGTGAAAATGTTTTGACACATTGCACGTCATTTTTTTCCCTACAAGGCATCCTGAACACTCCTGTCACCTTTGCCTAGAAACTAGAAAATACTATCCTGAACTCTTTTTAAATGAAATGAAGACTAATGAAGATATAGAGAGGAATTTAAATCCAAATACACTAAGATAGTTAAATGCTGCTGAAATATAGAATATGTGCATCATTGTCAAGTCATTGTTCTTATTTCCTTTGTCATTAACAGTCAAACCTTCCAGATGACTTAGCATTTATAAAATCAAATAAACTAATGCGTAAGTCCATACCCCAACTTTACTAAAACAAGGTGAGAAACTGCCACTAAAGTTTTAATGTGTCGTATAGTCACATATTTGGTTGGACAAGAATGAAACAAACTTTCTTAGGTAATGCACTATTGACAATGTTAAAGAGTATATGGAAGAATATGAAACTTTACTGTTACCTTCTTCATTTTCATCAATACTTCAGATTAAGATGCCATGCCATGATGCAGCCTCAGCAATACATCTAAATACTGTCTTTCTTTATTTACAATAACTTATTTCCATATCTGGCAGAAACTCTCTGTTGCATATTTGTCTGCATCTGACTCATATCTCAGCACAGCAGTGTTATGAGATTTAAGCTTCAGAATTTAAGCTTCCATCTTGCTACATAGACCTTGAAGAAGAGTTTATTTTATTCCTAAAATGTTAGAAGTCTGACTGCAGTATGCATTTTAAATGCGTATGTTAGACACTTATCTATGTCAGCAGGGGTTAGTGTATCATATGAGCTGCTCTAACCTGACAGGTTTCCAGAACTGTTCCCAGCACTGAGTTACTGCAGGCACATAAGTCTGAGTAACTGAGTTGTGGAGAGTTAAAGAGTCCCTTACAGGAAACGAGAACCTATGGAAGTGAGGGAGGTCCCCTATAGGACAAATCTGGAAGAGGTGGAACAATTTATGAGGTGTAAACATAAGATGAGTAGAACTTATTTTCACCCTGTGGCTTCTAAGCCTTGCCAGTCTCTTTATATTGCTTAGGAACCACAAAAACCAATGTGACTACTATATCCTAGAATAGTATTGACTTGTATCTTCTACCCTTTACAACTGGTTTAGCTACTCATCTTGATCATAGACTCCACTCAGCTATCCTCTCTCATTGCTTTACAGGTAGAAAACCAAAAGCAGTCTAAGATGGGAAAATTGAATTTTATCTACACATTTGCAAAGCTTTGAGCTAGTTCTGACTGCTAAAAAAACAGTTCTACAAGAAGAGAAAAATACAGCAAGCTAGAGGGGTTTTTTCGTACAATCCCCGTGAAATGCAGAAAAAAATCATTTGAATCTCAAACTAAAATTTAAGAAAAGATTAATTGCTTTTATACTTGCTTTAACAGGGCAAGGATATAAAAAAGTACCCACATGGATCGAAGCCATAAGGCTTTACAGAAACCTGCTGTCAGATATAGATAAATTGCCTTATTTGGCATAAGCTAAAAAATTTTCAAAAAAAAAAAATAAAAAAAAATGCAAGACACTCAGAATCATCTATAGCTCTTTCAATATTCTCCACTATTTTTGGTCCATTTTTTTCCACTGGCTTAAATCCATTTCAGTTTAAATTAAGGAACCGAATAGTCACCTTAGTGTCTTTGTACTGCTGAGGTGAGGAGGTAAAACAAGTGTGTTTGTCCCTCTCCAGCTGTTGTGTTCCCAAGCTCTCTAGACCTTCACGTGTTCATCTTACAGAAAAATCTAGCATCTGCAAAGAATGAGTCTCTTCTAAGGCTATAGCCAAAAATAGACTTGAAAACATTGCTGACAGAGAGAGAGTTAAGTATTTCTGACCTTCATGCTGCACGTTGAAATAACTTCAATGCTCTTAAGCATCAGATAGGCTGTATCAGAAACATCCTTTGTACTATTACCCTAAGATATTTCATTGACTGAAAATCATTTTTTTCAGGTAAAATTTGAGTTACATTGCTTCATATTGTCCTTTAGGTTCTTGACAGGGCATCATACTGTTGTGAGACTAATTCTTGTTTCTACCTAGCTGACTGGAATATGAACGTATAGTATCTCCTGTCTACATAAATTAGTGGTTTGCTGCTCAAATATACATTTATAAGATTAGTAATTCATTAAATGTCAAAAAGACTGGGTTTGATCCTGCCTGTTTTGGATAAACTTTCTCCATCAGACACACATATGCTCTATATAGCTCCATATTAGTGGAACTATTTGTTCATTTTGACTTTTTCAAGCATTATAAGAGTTAGATACTCTTGAAAACTTTAACATCAAAATTATTTCTGTAAGTAGTAGGTCTGCTTTTATGGTTCTTTTATTCCTTGTATTATTTTAGCAATAAAGAGCCTAGTATGGTTCCCATAAAAAGAGAGAAGTATTGGTAAAATGTCTTTCCTTTCCAAAGTGGAACAGCAAATAACTAACATAAAGATCAGTATAACTGCATCAATATGAAACTGTCATTCAACTTAAACCTTGGGAAGGACAGAGTTTTATAACCCTCTAGCACAGAAAAGCACTAATTCTGGTTGACTTTCGAGTGGATGTATATTGAATATTGTTCGAATATCTTTTATCTAGAACCAGTATTCTATGTATAAAGAAAGTATAAAACATTATGAGTAGACTCATAGAAATCCCAGTTTTTTAACACCTTAAACTTACATGTATTTGTAGAAAAGATATGAGTCTGCTTTTCTAACAAAACGAAGCTTTACTTCTGAAAAGTCAATTTCTAAAACACATTCCACCTCCTCTCCGACTTCATCTAGGAATAAAAAAAAATTTGAAAATGGAACCATATTTTCAATTATCACTTATGGTCCCAGATGCTTTTTACAAGCAGAAATATACTATATAATTAGTCTAAAGTAGCATATAATGGGTAGTATTAATAAAACTTTATTATATTTTAAATGTTTGGGCTTTGTCCAGTTGGCTACTATACTATAATGTGACTGTAGACTGAACTTTCTTCATTTCATTAAGATTTTACTTTTCCCTGTAATTGCTTCCTTTTCTTCTTGAGTTACTTATTAATAAATATCCCACTATCTGTCCTCTTCAGGGCTAGAACCACTGCTACAGCTGAAGTTGAAACACAGGTTCAGATTTAGCCCTTCAGCTGAAAAGAGTGTGTTCCAGGTCAGTACTGAATAAGTTCTAAATGTCTTATTTAAGTCACACAGGGAACATTTATCTTTAAAAATAGCAAATCTTTTGACTGAATGCCTTTCAAATAAGCCATATTTTAGATACAAGACAGTGAGAAAGTTTTTCTTTCTTTAATTCTTTTTCAAAACTTTCCACATTCAGTTTAATTTTTCTTTAGCAAGTATGATACAAAACTTAGGGAAAAAAATAGAGTGTAGAAATAAATAATAAAACAATGTTTTGTCCCACTTTCCTACACCCTTGGTGTGGTTATTTCATCAGTTCTGCACCTACTG
This sequence comes from Baryphthengus martii, assembly GCA_013396935.1. Lineage (NCBI taxonomy): Eukaryota > Metazoa > Chordata > Aves > Coraciiformes > Momotidae > Baryphthengus > Baryphthengus martii. The sequence goes on from VWZK01008086.1 coordinate 10,385, forward strand.
CTATGTCTCCAGTTCACTCTTGAGAGCATTAGGGAAGGTGACATCAAAAGTCTTAAAAAAGTTAAGAGGTATGACATATTCTGTGATTCACAAAACCACAAGTTCAGCAGTGTCACAGATAGAAACGTGATCAACTGTTTTATGAAGCGTGTTATAAACTAACCATAACTGTCCACAACGTAATTTTATTATAAAACATTAGCTATTCAAATTGAGGGGTATTAGAATAGAAAATATACAGGCCTGTAGATCAGAATAGCTTATTTCTAAAAGTGGACCTGAAAGAGATTGATGTTTAAGATCTTCTAAATATGTGTAATAGTTTATAGTAAGATAACTGGTTTTAATTTGCTTATAATTTATACATCATTAGGTTTGACTTTTGGGTGATGGAGTCTGAATTACTCTGAAACCTCTCAGCATGGAAAAAAAAAAAAAATCACACAAAAAAATAGTACTGTGGCAAACGTTTTGGGCTTTCTTGAAAACTGAAACAAACAGCAGTTCTGATAATCACTTCCTTGAAAAAATCTTCCTTTAGAACAGCACATTCAGACGTCAGAAAGGCCGTATGGTGCTGCAGGTTATGTGCTTTCTTTTCTCCCTGTACCCATAGACCCTTCAAATTAAGGAAAGGTACAGATCTCTAAGGATGTGAGTTACTGTACACTCAGGAGATGTGTTCCATGTCCATACCTGACATAGCTGCTCCCTGAACTTGGTAGCTATGACTATACCAGTAAATGAAACATGCTTATAATCATTCTCTGCAAATGAATATATACCACAGAAGTGCAGAAGAGATGAAACCCTAGTGGAAAAAAACTAATTTTGATGGTCAAATACTACCCTTGAATTATTAGTGAGGTCTACTGCTTGATTAGGTTCTTGTATCAACTCCATATGTATGCTGAAGTCTCTTCCAGACCTACAGTTTCCATTCTGGCATGATCTAAATGAAATCTATAGATCAATAGAAAAAAAAAAAATAGAGCATGCCTTTGCGATATACAGGATTCTAAATGTTCTCAAAGTACTTTTTTTCCTGTGAGGAAATTCATGGTAGCAGAGGTCTATGGACTTACAGAATTAAAGAAAACTCATTTGGGTACCTGGGAGACCTATTTTCAGATATTGAAAGGATTTGCCAAACACATTCATTCAATCAGTTTACAATAGAAGCTAGTTTTAAATAATCCAGAACTCACATACCTGCACCTCCTTGAATGCAACCGCAACTTCAGAGACCACCTACTTTGCATTGGCATGCCTGGTATTTCATTTGGAGAGATCCTGTGAAGGAGGAAATGCATTGGATGTGTAAAGTCTCATCTTTGATGGCGATTGTTTTAAACTACTCCTTTCTGGTCAGACATGGCAATTAGAAAAAAAAAAAAATTAAAAGCTGTTTAAAAGAAAAAAATCCCCTTGTTTAGTAAATATCTGATAGAAATAGAGGAAGGTTTGTCATGTTTCTGAAAACAGCTGTACTGCAAAAAGCATTACTTTACAAGGCTATTTAAATGTTTACCTTAAAGCGATTTCATCCTAGGGTAACACAGCATAATTATGAACCATAATTGATTAGTTAACAAGACTATCCAAATTCTGACTTGTAGAAAAAAGGGATGTTTTAAACTATACATGTAATCTTGTAGTGTACAAGTTAGTATGCTAAATTTGCATGCATTTTCCTTAAAAGTGTTAGAACATGGCAAAACTTCACCATGTACATACCATTTAGGTGATAAAATTGAATTCTTATTTGCTGCAAAGTAACGGAATTCCTGCTGCAGTTGGGGACCAGAAGTTAGACCTTTCCATATCCAACAAGAACTTAACTTGGTTACTGAATATAGTGTTATTTTTAATCACAAGCTATACCCACAAGAAAAGGAAACAATGAGGATCTCTCTCTCTTTCTGTCTTTTAAAAATACGCATCCTTGATTTCTGTATACTAAGAATTAACAGTTTAATACAGATTTCTGGCATTACAATCATGTTTAAAGTGTTTTGTGGCAGTAGATGATTAGCAATTTTAATTTTCTAAAATATTACTGCAATTTCTTAGCCTTTGTGCTCTATCTTTTGTAAGTAATTTGATCAAGAAAAGTTTTCCTTTTACTGCCTCATGTGGACCTAGAAAAACACTGCTCCAGTTTTGGGGCGTTTGGTCAACTGTTTTCCTAAGTTGTTTCCTTCCAGAGTCAGGCTGCTGTATGACTGACTATGACAGCCTGCCCCAGTCATTCAACTTCCAGCACTAGCTCTGAAGAATTCAGGCTCCTATCCTGATGTCAGCATCGAGACTGGACTGTCAGCTAAAATGCCATGCAGCTGTGATACCATTATTTTTCGTTCTTATCAGTTTCAATATCTCTCTGCTTAATAATGACTTCGTACATAACAGCCCCATTGATACCAGTTTGTAGCCCAGAAGTTAGACATCCCTTATAATTCTATTTAAATCTCAGAGACAAGTATTTTAAAAGTCCAAGCCTATAACATAAAACTCTAATGAATTACTAACCTTCCCTATTTCTAAGTGAATCTCCTTTGCTTGTCTGAAACTTCAGATAAAGATGACTTTCAAAGTAAAAACACTTTGAAAAAAAAAAAAAAGTGCACATTGACAACTGAATGATGAGAAGCTCATTTAACAAAAAGACCACAATTCACTTGCTTTTCTATCTGTTCGTCACGACAGAGTTTTGGCAAACTGCCGTTTGCTTTCTCCTCCTGCCCTGCAGATGACAGCAGACTTGTAGACAAACTGATTAAGCAGACTGAGAGATACTTCTCCAGTTGTTCTCATTTCTCTTTGCCACCTCAGGTGGAGCAGGAGTCACTCTCAGTGACAGTGGTGTCACTGCAGGTTGTGACCCCAATAACAAATCCTTTTGCACAAGTCCCTTGTGTTCCTAACCTATACCTGGAGGACACATCCAGCCACACTTCTCTTTATTTGCAGTATTTTTTGGAACTCATGGTATCAAACTTGAAATCTATGATGTTTTTCCTTATGAAAATAATAATCTAAAAAACTAAATAAAGATAAAAAAATATGGTTAAGTCAAGAGGGGAAAAAAAAGTAAAGGAAAATACTGCAGCTTCGAGGAGACCCCGTTTCTTTCTCCAGTTTCTGACAATAAAAGTCATCAAGTTCTCCAGAACATTACATAATAGAGAAAATATTTCAGAAAGGGCATTATCATTTTCTACAGCACTGAGCAACTATACCTTTCAATGTCACTGGAACATAAAGGTTATTTGGAAGAAAAATGTGTCATGCAATCTGGTTCCACATTGCTGTCTGTCTTTAAGAACTTGCTTTCTCCTTCTGGCTCTTCTGTGCCTGCATAAGAGCTGCATTTTGGACCAGATCATCAATCATTTGTATTCCATAAAATAGAAAGAAACATCTTTCAGGAGCTGCCTTTAGGGGCATATGAATGTCAATATGACTCCAAATAGCCTTCTGCAGTAGTCAAGCACTGTATTTGCTCTCAGATGCCCATCTTGCTATCTTTGTTCATGTTCTGATGCAACATGGCTAAAGTAAGCAAGACAAAAATCAGTGAAGCATCATGCATCCTTTAAGTCTTGAAGAAATCTATCCCTCAGCAGTTTCTGAGGTTTGTCAGTATCAGTGCCTTTGCATTCATGGTTGGAGGGTATTTGAGACAACCTTTATAGGGAGCAATGTTTTCCCTCATCAACTGGAAAGATGGATAAATCTGTACTCAGGCATTGTTCTACCGTTCCGTATTATGTTAGTTCTCCTGTTCAGCTGCAATTTTATTACTTCATCATTCCGATTTTGGCCTGACATTGCTTTTCTCTGTTGCACAGTGCTTCAACTCTAGACTCTGAGTACTTGGAGCAGGGATAGAGCTTTTACAGTATTATCATTCTTGGTTGCTGAGTTGCATCTCAGCTTAGCTGTTAGCAGTTATGAGACAGTGTAACCTACATTCAACTCTCATGTGCAAATTTTATGTGAATAAATTGGAATTATACATGAATTATCTGCACAATCCTGTAAAATTCAGTGATGATCAATCACTCCCAGGAAGACAGCATCCTTTGGAAAATTATCACTGTCAAGACAACTAAACAACGATTCCATTTTTGAAGACAAATGAAAAAAATTCAAGCTTATGTGGGTTCTATTTTAGGCATTTATTCAGTTTACAGGAATAAAAGCCAATTAAAAGTTTTGAGTAAACACAGGAAAACAGGTCTGAACTCATCCAGTCTCTTTATGGAGTTATTTTCTGCATGTCTTCTAGAAGTGAAGAAATGTCTAATCTACAGTAACAGGCAAGCACATAGCTAAAATATGGGGACATCCTGTGGGAAAATAGAAAAATTTCTTGTTTTACAAAGCACTTAGAATAAGCCTATGTTTCCACTGGAGAAAAAAAAAGCAAGCTGGATTTAAGCACTTTCTTAGAACCAAGCACTTGCTTGAGTGCTTCCCTGAATTGAAGCCAAATTGAGGGATATAAAAACCTAATAAAGAGGGAAACTCAGAATGAATTGAAATCCATCTAGCATTCACTCCTGGAGATTTTGTAAAACCTCTATTTAATACCTATGTATTTCTGACACCAGTATAGTAACATAACAAAATGAACTTGTGAAAGCTACGAAAATTAAAGTCTAAGACATAGATCCAGCATCTGAACAATTGCTTACTTCATACCTCAGAAAGCCAAATCTAACTTGGGCTAGAAAAATCAGAAAAGAATGAGAAATAAATTAAGAAGTAGATTTTAGAAAAAGCATTAAAAAGAGAGGTTAAATAGCGGTGACATAATTCATGAAATGGAGTATTTCTCCATCATCTAATGGAGAAGAATCACATGTGTGTGAAAAGTGATGGTTGATTTGAAGATCTGTGTGATTTTATACTACTTTATGTAATCTTGGATATATGGCATAATTCATAATTTTAAATATTCTTTTGTCAGCTAGGACATCTGCTGTCATTTGAAATGGTTCCTCTCCAATCTGAAAAGCCTGAAGCAGATGGAAGCAGTATATATCTTCAGCCACTTTCTGATAACAATTTAAACAAAAAAAAAAATTCTCTCTAAAGCAGTATGCTGCCATGATGCTGCCTCACAGCGGATCAGACACCACAGACAGCAGGCAAACTGAACCCAATGGCTAAACCTGTGAAGCTCATGCTTCTCTTTTAATATCAATATTTTACTGGTCAGTTGCTGAAGGAATCATAATTAAAGTTGTATAATCCCTTTCAGTTCCATTCCCAAGGGAGTTACTAATTTCCTAATGTCTCATCTCACATGGCAGAATTTCACAAATTCTCTTTCTTCTGAAACATCGGAGAACATGCCAAAAAGTACAACAGCTGCTAACAGCAATGAAATTTGGGGTGTTTGTTTTCGTTGGAAACAGTACAAACAAAAATACTTCTTCAAAGGTTCAGTTCAGTTTACAATCTGAGGCTGAAGCTAGAATTTGCAAAGTACTGTATCAATTCTTGTACATTTTGGACTGCTATGTGACAAAGCCCATGGAGACAGAGAGTAGTGGCCACTGCTTAAGCTGGAGGCTCAGACCCTGACCTCTGCCGCCTCAGTGCACTGGGGGATAGTTAACAGCACCCACAGCCATGTTCTCTTCATGATAATACAGCTCAACATACTCCACAAGTAGAAAAATAGCCATATCAAGAGCAAAAAAACAAAACAAAAAAAACCACACTCCAGCCATACCAGTTTCCGACTGCCCAACATACACAGGGAAATGTGAACTGCTTGGGAAAATGAGCTACAGCTGAGGCTGACTAAGCCTCTTAGGATCCAGCTTGATGTGGGGCTGAAGGTACAAACACTAAATTAATTTCTCATCTCAGTGAGTTACCACTGTATGCAAAATACAGCATTTCAGGTAATACCAGTAGCAATGCTTTTGCCTGGCTGGGAAGAGCTCGTTTTTCTAGGGAACTACTGCTAAACATGACACAAAGCAGCAAGTATAAAGGAGCATACCACACTTTGATTTCAGTAGATATAAACACCAAGTTAAGAGGGAGAAAAAACAGCGTTGTCTACAGTACATTTATGCTAATAATAAAAAGACCATTCCATACTGATAGCAATTTATACCAGATTATGAAGCACCCTAGAATAAATTTCTTCTCGTAGTTTCAAAATGTACTGAAACTGTTTCTATTTTTAGAAGTCCATGAATATAAACAGTCTTGCTCAAGAGCTATATAAGGAAGAGTAACAGTTTACAATTATTTTAACATCATAACAAATACCTTCCTTGCCACATACCTTCACCAAAATACTTACAGAAATTTTTCTTCCCACAAACCTGGTTGATTTTTTTTCTCCATATTGCCTATATTCAAAAAGGCTTTAAGGACATGTACACTCCCTGCAAATAAATTAACTGCATGTGAGAGTCAGAGAAATGATTAGCCTGAAATAAATACCATGCTGTTCTCTTAATTGTAGGGAAATCTGAGTGAATTCATTTGAAAAGTCTTTCTGTGAGATAGCGCATGGGAGATTAGCAACAAAAATACGTGGACTAGAAGTAGAACAATTTTTTTTTTGGTGTTGCCCCTGAATATATATCATACCTTCAAAATAAGACTAGTTTATTTATCCCCTTTAGTAAGTATTTAATTAAGAATATATTACAATACCCGTAAAAGAATAATAATAAATGTGCATGAAACGGGAAAAAAAATTGAGTCTAAGATAAAAGGTTGGCTTCTTTCATCCTTCTGTTTTCCATATTTTGATTAACCTAATTTACCAGTTGTAGTTTCTGAGTTTATAACTAAAACCAGGATTTAAGGTGTGCTGTAAATATTCCATATGTCCAAGGTGACTTACAGTGTAGCAGAGCAGATTTATTCCCCCTCAACCTTAGACTCAGCCTTTGAGCAGTTGTATTGCGTTGAAAGAGAAAATGCTGCAGAAACAGATCTGAAGTATCTGTGGTGTTCCAGGTATGTTTTAGTCCATTCAAATGTTCTTGCTGAGCATTAACAATAGCGTGCCTCTGGGTCAGCAGAGCAGAGACCACTTTAAAACCTCCCCAGCTCTTGTTGAGCTTAGGAGCTGTACTTAGATAAACAATAAGAAGCAATGTGTGCCACGAGAGCTTAGCGTTTTTATGGTTTCTCATTCTGTAGGAAAATTTGCAAGGAAACATGAAATCCTCTACAGTTTTCTTGCTTGTTCTTTTTTGGTTTATGCTGATTCCCTTTCATGGTCCTTCTCTATTGTAAGAAAGGACTGCTGGTGTTCAGATCTACCAAGAGACAATCTTTCCACCCCTCCTGCACAGTATAGCCCTTCCATCTCTCCCTAGTCCTTCAGACAAGGTCATTAAACTTGAAGAGGCAAAGTGGGTGTTGATGAGACAGAGGAAACCAAGAAGTTTTATAGAATGCATAGCTGAAGGAAACTTTGCTCTACCACGATTGCTTTCCTGCTGTGAAAAAGTAAAGACACTGTTTATAAGGAGCTTGGGCTTCAAAGAAAGCCTTGAGTAAAGTAAAAACTTTTATGTAGCAGTTCATGGCAAGGGGGGTTGTGTTTTGGTATTGGTGTCTATGTAAGAGTGAATATTTTGTATAGCAGCAATCTCTTCTGACTGCACATCGCGGGTGATCCCTAGTGGTTATTACATAAAAATGTTTTTAAGTGTACGTATTCACGATTTAGTTTGCTTACTGCCAATTCTCAGCTGCTTTTGAGATAAAGCAAGCTGAGCAGAGACAAGCTCAACCTTAGCTTGGCATGCTATAAACTGCAGTATTTCTTTTCCTCACCATCTGTTACTGCAATCCAATGACAGAAATTATAAGTACTTTCCTACAAAGAAATTAAAACCAAAGTATTAAAAAAATAATAGATTGCCTCACAAAAGCAACAGCTTCCACAGATCTCTCATACTTTGCCTGAGGAAAACCATACTCACCTCATGGCAGCCAAGATACCAAAGTAGTAAAAATGACTCCACATGCCCAGTCCCCTTTCTTTAACTTCCACAGCTGAGCCCAGCCCACCAGTAACAGCCCTAGCACAGGTCAACTGTACTAAGGGGGATAGCAGGATTGAAAAAGAAGAAATTTGTTAAAGATTCTCTATATATTGTTCTTTGTGAGGATTTGTAAAAAACATGGAGATGTTTTGCAGTCGTCACTGGGAGAAGATAACGAGAGGAAAGCTTTACAAGTAGAAATGAGAATACAACAGAGGTTTTCTTGACCTTGTTGTAGAATAGGAGCCAGAAAGCAAGAACAGTCCCACCAAACTACTTGAAGAATAAAAATAATACTGTACTTTAATGTTTCCCCACTTCATTTTCTTCTTAGTAAGAGCTGAAGAGTAGTATGACAGGTTACAATAGCGAATCTTCTGTTTCCCTTGTTATTACAACTACTACACAGTAATTGCATGGTAAGATAGAAAAGAAGACAGATACAGTAAAGAGCACAGCTTTAGCAAAACAACTTCAGCATAATTTTGAAATAAAACAACAATCTACCCTTATTTATGAGGTCCTGGCACAATTGTTGCTAAACTAAACAATATTTTTCACTTCAGCTTTACTTTGAGGTTTATAGAAATTAAAGTCCTGACCTTGAATTCACATTACTGTGACAGAGCTTGCAGTATGTTCAAGGAAATTTGACTGGCGATTGTCACTTTTAAATGTTATCTCTACTTATCAAAGCACAGAGGAAAAAGAGAAGAGAAATTAAAATATGCACTAAATATTTCTAGCACATTTTTAATTTGAAAAGTTTGGTGATTTTGAACTTTTTTTAGGGTTCACTTCAAAAATGTCGAAATACACTTACAATCAGCAATGACAAACTGAATCTCTGCAAATAAAACAAGAGGTGAGCATTAATGCACCATTAATGCGTAGAGGTACTCCTCAGTTTAGCTCTTACCTCCACTCATGACATGATAATAACAAATATATTTTGATTTTATTATCTTTTAGATCTTTACCATATGCATTGATCACAGTATCCTGAACTTCACCCAGACGCACAGAGACAAGCCAGAGAGCACCACTATTTTACAATCACACCCTCCTGCCTTTGCTTTACAGACTAGAGACACCTATCCCATTTCCATCCCACTGCAAATGGTCCTTATATTACCATGCCCAGATGATTATTCAGCCTTGCTCCTAGGTTTCTTTCCTACTTGCATCCTCCTCTTCCTCCCTGCCAGGCTGACCCTGAGCAAGGCATGCAATGCTATCTGACTATCCAGGGAGAAGAGTACATGGGCGCTTTCAGACAAATTCCAGAAATGTGTCTTGAAATCCATTGTCTGGAAATGTTTCCTCAGGAAACTGCAAGAGCTGAAAATTTCTGAGCAACAAATCCAAAGTTAATGTGAAAGTGGATGAACAGAATTCATTGTAATCTAGCAAATGTGGAAGTATTTTGGCTATGTTCAATCATTATGTCAATCATCATGTCATCAAGATAAAAACAAGCTAATAATACAATCTCCGAAGAAGGAAAACATTCAACTGACTGCACTAGCTTCAGAGACTAGTGTTATATCGTATTTCCACTTAAAATATCATATTAAATTCATATTCATAAACTTCCTTTACCTGCGAAGTTTGTAATTTATTGGGATGAATTTGTGGTATTCGAATCCATACATGTGATCATTTTGCCCTCCAAGGCAGCACATTGCTTTAGGAAATCACTGATTTTCCTGGAGTCTACAACGTAGGATGTCCATAGTTATTGGCTGTGCTGCAGTTTCTGTATTTCTATTAAATTGCAGTTTTACAGCAGGCAAGAATCTATCTCAAATAGCTACTTGCATGACTTTTTGCTTGTAGATTAACTTTGTAGGTTAATTATTAAAAATGTTAGGGAAGTTTTAGAGCTATATAGTGAACTACAATGATAAGCTGATGATGAGTGTAAATCAAGAACAGTGATCTGATTGTCCCCTCAACCAAATGGCTTAGTCTGGTATTTGCCTTTCCCTCTCCAGACTGTTTTGGAGTACAAGGTCTAGGTCTTTGCCTCAGTTCAGAGCAGTAACACGGTGAGAAATTAACTGAGTATGTACTGGGGCAAAATTTACACCAGTACACCTCCTGCAGTAGCTCCCTTTGACAATACCTCTCAGACACCTGCTAGAAAGAAAATATTGCTAGGAGGTAGCTCATGAAGATCTTCATTCAGTTTCTGTATCTTCTACAGGTCATATAATTCTTGTACAAAAAAAGCCTACATATGCTATCTTCTGTATTCCTTATATTGTGATAACCTGATACAATGCAGTAGAACTAATACTTTTGGAAGTCACTGTAATTATGGTGGGGGTTTGGGTTATATTTGGGAAAGCTAGAAAATTCCTGATTGAGACAGCATTATGCAGAAATTTGTTTCTTCTATTAAGAAGCATGTTACAAAGAGGCCCTGGACAAGCTATAACACTTTAAAGAAGGTGGTGTAAGTGAAAGAGAAGGGGGAAGGCTAATGAAAGATATTTTATTAGTAGTGCTTTTTCTCCTGATCCCAGAAGAATAGTATTTCCAGAGAAATAAGAATTAACACACTATGAACTGAACAGTGAGACTCAATTTTACATGGCAACAGAGAGGCAGCTGTCACGTGTATTGACCTTTATCTCAGCACTTTCCCAGTTAACAGCCATCAGGTGGCAGAGAAGCACAAGAGTTCAGCTTGCTGCAGCAGCCTGTGCACCACAAACAGACACCACACCAGCCTGATGATGTGGAAGCCACATGGCCATCAGCCAGATGGCCCTCTTTGCCATTGAGGGTTAACCAGCCTCTCCGTTCAGCCAACACAGACAAATTTCTAGCTCTCCCAGTTCAATTGCCACCAAAAGATGGTGGATATTTTTAGTACATGAAGAAACTAAGGCAAAATCTGCAGCAGGAAAGTGGCATGAATGTCTTGGCATCTTTAGCTGCTGCAGTATATCAAGTGTTTTCTGTTTCTGAAAGAGATTAATGCCTTTCGTTTAATCATCTCCCTTGATAACTGCAAGACTTTTGCTTTGCTGAAGCTCTGATAAGCTGCTCTCCCTGACTAAAATGCTCCTGTTGATGTTTCTCTGAAGCGCATCAAAGAATAAACACAGTCAACTCTTTTTGACCAGGGTTTGGTATGAAACCTGACTTTCTCTCCGTCAGCTTAACTATAAAGAACCAAAAGAAAACAGAAAGCAAAACCCCAAATAAACAGACCCTTCTTAGGCATGATTTCTACATACACTGGTAGTAGGAGAATGAGTCTTAAGACCAACAAATTGTCTATAGTAAAAGGTAATTCTTATTCATTTGCACACATTAGGTAGTAATACCACCAGTAACTCTATTCTGCTTAAAAACAAGGTCCAAATTTAAATTTTACAATGCCAATTAATAAGTCAATTCACAGCCAGAAACATCATCATCAGTTGCCCTTTGCTGCCTTTTTGCTCTGGTCAAGACACCCATTCAAGCAATGTAAATGTTTACAAAACTGATAGTTGTACTAGCAGGATCTCAGCAGAACTTCTGAAAGAAATTTGTAATGTTTTTGTTTATTTTCCAAAGAACTGCTTTATTTCAGCTCCCTCACAGAGAGTATTTTTCATACCGTAATGATTTCTAAACATCAGGTAGTCCTTTCATGTCTGGAATTTGTCTCGATTACTGATCAGATCTGAAGCCCCACTACGTCATGTCTGACCCTTCATTTTCACTTATCTGTGAGAACAAAAAAAGTAAAACAAAGGATTTAACATTCTTGTCTGCATGCCTATAAAAATATCAACTCATACCAGTATCCTTGTTATCCTAGTGTCAACTATGAGAGAGAACCAGATTTTCTCTATTTGCCAGTTGTACAGGCCCTTAGGTACAGTATCATCACTTCCTAAATGTCTAAGGTAGGTCTCATCTAACCACCATCAGAATAGCAGTGAGTGCATTATAAAACGGGACTTATGCACAATACAGGAGCAGAAAAAGTGGGGCTCTTTCCATTGGCAGGTGAGGCAATAGTGATTTCTGAGAGAAAAGCTGAGCAGCTAGGTCAGTAACATAAATTATAATACTGCCACAGGTTTCAATTTACATAATCAGCTGTAAATAACCACAAATAATCACAAATTGCCTTAAGAGGATGCACGTGGGATGTAAGAGATGTAAGGGATGTATTATAGCCAATAATGTAATTATGGTGAAGCTGTAAAACTTTTAGGTCAGGCTGTTTACCCTAAGAGAGGTGGTTCTGCTGAACAGCTCATCCATTACATAAATGCCATGCAACCTTTTGTTTGCTGCAGCTTTTAGCTATACAATTTTACAAAGCTTGTTGATTTCGGGACAGTGATTTAGTAAGCTATTTCTTGACCTGTTCAACTTATACTATAATTTAAACATAACCCAGTTTTTATACTAGGATACAAGTTCTGTAAAGACTTGCGAGTGCAGCTCAGCTCATGAGGTAGAGTAGGTAAAAGTCTACAACATACAGTATGACGAGCTACCATAGTACAAATATAGGGCAAAAACCTTTACAAAACCTGATTTTGAGTGGTTGAATATCTAAGATCCAATCATGAAATAAAGTTAAGTACATTTTCAGCACCTCATATTTTCAAATACAGTTGTGTCTTATTTCCATCTTTGATTTAAAACTTAGAGTTGAATATTTAAACCTGTAGTAATGACAGTTATAATTCAAATAAACAGGATGAAGCTTGGAGAAGATGCATTCGAGTTGAATATTTGGATAAATTTACCTAATAGTAAAAACTGTATATTTATAGAAATTTTCTGAATCTATGGAATATTTTTACCATGTGAAATGAAGCCTGGCTGCATTGCAGCTTATTTTAAACTAAATATTAAATCATTAAGACTATCCTGAAATTTTCCAAATACAGAATAACTGAATACATAGCTCATAGGAAAAAATGCTTTGCAGAGATTTATGGTGTTTAATCTCTTTTAGTTATAGTGGAGGTTTTTGGTTTGTTTTTTTTTACAGTGAACAGATAATTAAAAAAAAAATTGCTTCAGCAGGTACCCAAGATTCAACTTCTGGCTGCAGCACTTTTATATTCACAGAAGAAAAAGAAATATGTCATTATCCCAAATAAATAGTAGTTATTGCATTTGAAGTTGATATTTATCAAAGCAGGACTTTTCCTCCGGCTCATTTGGGCAGTTCTCTCTAAGTCAGTAATAGAAAGTTCCACGAATTTTCCTGATGAACAACGTACCTGATTACAGGTCTTCCAGTTAAGAATTTAGGGCCCACTTATTACAGCGCAGTGCTCCCAAATGCATTTGTTCATACATGAGAATAAACAGAGACGTTCATAGATGATGACGTATCTGGTAGATTGAAAAAGCATCAGAATAATTCATTAAAACCATCCTTGAGTTGCAGATGCAAAGGTAGTACTCAGTAATTACATTTCACTTAATTCCGACTGGTCTATGAGTCAGTTGGTCATAAATTCCGCAAAGAAGTGCAGTTGAGGCTATATGAAAGAAAACAGTTCCACAGAACTGTATTCTTTTTCTCTGATTACAGAACATATGGGACTAAATTACTAAACTGATGTAAATTAGCATAACTTCATATACTCACTTGCGTCATTTGAGGTTGGAGCAGCTGATGTTGACCAAGATGTTGGACCCAGCCACGTTTGCTGCAAAAAACTCCATCATTTTATTAGTAAAATATGTTTTTGACATGCATAAACCAGAACATTGTATGGATCACAAATCACATTAATGAAACAAATAAGTGTATTCCTGACATTTTAAAATATAGTTGTTCCAAATTATAAAGGTAAGAAATTGCTTACCATAATCTCAGTTGCTCTAGTGCCTGGGACTCTATTAATACCTAGCAGTCACTGGGGTAGCTCTGCTAGTGTCAATATTTAGTGAAACTAAATGGAATGAGTGCATGTCCGTTGCACTATATGATTGCATAAAACATACTGAAGTGCTCTTCCTATGGTCTTCTAACAAGGTAAGTGCACAGTTTAGTAGCCAACAGGAATCTGCTATCCTTGAAGGTCAGTTCTTACTTCTGATGGTGACTCAGTTTTTTACATTTCTGAGGTGACTTTATCATCTCCAGGTTGCTCCAAAGGACAGGTCTGAGGGAAGTTCTGCATATTGCAGGGAATACTCAGCACCAGTCTAACGGTTAATCCTAAAAACTTGAGTTTTGCTCTTTCATGTGTGGCGTTAAGAAATGCTATTTAGCCCTGTCACATTTGAAACCAGAGCCAGCAATGCTTTTTCATGAGGAGCATAGTTCTATTAATGTTGAATAGTACTTGCTTCCTTTGCCCTGTATGACAGTGAGAAGTATGAATATAGACATGTTGCAGAGGGTATTTTACTCGCTTTCTAGAATCACTATAGCTCAGATTATATTCCAACAAGATATGTTCCTCCAAATCTAACATTAACCAAATTTCAAATTTCCAGCACAGAAGAAGGTGTGTATTTCAACACTTGCTCTTTGCCTAGACAAAATTTAGAATATCAAATGTTTTCACACGGTAAAAAAAAAATTCTAATAGTTTTGCCTCAAGTACGCTCAAATGTTTCACTTCAAAAATGCTGAGCAAAAGAAATCTTCCAGTTCAGTTCACGGCTTATACACAACATTTAATTTTAAGTATGTTAAATTGTAATGCTTTAAGGGTTTGAATGCAAATCACCACATCAAAATCTCTCTCCATAATTATAGTCATCTCAGAGCATATAACACACCATTGTTCACATGGGAGTTCTTCTTTATGTCCTGAGCTGTGTAGTCCTCTGGGGAGTTCAGCTCGCAGGGAAGGGCACACTTCAAAACGAGACCCCGAGAACTGCTAGGAAATAACATTTGATGTTAAGCATTTCCAATTAACTAACAAATTCAAAGGTTTGGGACCTGAGTTGAAACAAAGCAGTCCTTTTATTTTCTTAGTGTGAAAACAGACTTTAGCAAAACTGCTATTGCATTTTCCATCTTTATTTTTAAGAGATAGATATAACAGCCTTTGCTTCCTTCCTATTTTTGGGCATTCAATTACATTACAGGGAGTGCAACTAAAATTAACAGATTTCAAAATTGCCATTTATTTTTCCCAGTTGACATCTCAAATAAGTGCAATGAAAAGCAATGCAAGTCAAGCATTTAATTTCACACAGAAGAGCCTGTACAAATGTCATGCTAGGAAAAATGAGCCTCTGACATTAACAGCTCATTCACTTCCATTAGCCATATTTTTAGAGTACAATTCTAATTTTTTTGCAGACAATTTTAATTAATTTTGTTATTTTGCTTCAGAACATAACTGTCGCTTCCTGTTTTTTGAACAGAAACAGCGAAGGTCGTACATCCAACTGTACCTACTCCCTTACAAGATGTGTAATCTCACTGTAAGACTACTGCTTAGTTTAGGACTTTACCAGCTTTGCAGTTTTGGGTGATTGTCTCGAGTTTGCAGCAAGTGTAGCCTGATCACTGTAGAAGCTGATACAGATTTTGACATTGTCAAAGACAAATAACGTTCCTCGACAACAAGAGCTGCAAAACAAAATGGAAGGTCTTTGGAGATAAGACAATCCCCAAACTCCAAGATGCACTTGAAAGCTTTGACTTCTCTATGTTAGTCTTGACTAGTTAAAAAGCAATTGGATTGTTTGCTTCATCTGAATTTCTATTATATTGTCCATTGCCAACATTTAATCTTTTTTTTGCATGTGTTCGTACTACCTCACCTTCATTTTGATACAGAGAACTTGGTGCAGGCTAGTTCATTGTCATGACAGGTTGCTCTTACTGTTTCTGAGTCTCCATGTTCACCAAGGTCAGTAAATCCCAGCCGCTGGGGGGAACCGATATTACAGAAAGTTTCTGACATTCCCCATGGAACATTATTGACCTTGAAGAGGTATTGTACCTCTTTTCGCAGGTAGAAGCACTATAGACAATACCTTCATTGATAAAGACATTTGAATTCATATGAAACATCGAGCTATTACCTAAAGGACACACACAGTCTCTAACAAATAATCACTTCCTCCTGAAACAGGTGATTCACCTTCCAGATTTAGCTTTCTGTGATAACGAAACTGAGCACAATGTACCAGTTTTCTAACTAAGTCAGAAGAAAATCTGATTTTATTTCAAAATACCTTATGCTACTTAGTAATACATTAACTAAAAACTTAGGTTTCTGGATCAGACCTGGCTTTTCACTACACTGACTCTCAGCAAGATCTAGCTTTAACAGGTGAAATTTGGAAGAATTTCACAGTTTGTCATCACCTTAGTGTTATTACCTTATTCAAGGTAAGGGGATGCATAGTGATACCAAAATCCTTTAATTTTTTAGGCACTGTTAATTGCAATCTTGAAGCTCTTCAGATCATATGTGGATTTAATAGCCCCATTTTTTTCAGCTGGGGATGTTCAAGTAAAATATAATCATTAGGTAGCAAATAACAGAGCTACATTTATGATTCATGTCTTCTAAATTCCTCTGCCACAAATTCTTACTCAGTCATTTCCTAACTAAAATAATACAAATGTCTTACTTTACGGAGCTTGTTCTCTTAATAAATGTTAGGTTTTATCAAATTATTCAAACTACTTTTACATTTTAATTGTTTCCCATTCATGTCTATTCTAAAGAAATTTACATGCATTGCCAGGTAGTTAAGACAGTTACAATAGTTAGCATTTGAAATGAAAAAAAAAAGTTTTTTCTGCTTAACTTTTCTTACATTTGTCAGAAGAAAATAACAAGTCTTCCCACAATCCCTCACATATCTGAATGTAGGTAGAGTTCGGATGACATAGCAAATTACAAAAGAAGGTACAAAACTGAAGAACGTTCTTGCAGTTATTGCTAGCTTTTCTGACAGGAAAAAAAACAAAACACACCAAAAACTTTTGCACAGATTCACATCTTTTTTCTCTATTTATGTTACAGTTGGTGTAGAATAATGATGAATCAAACTGCTAAAAAGACAAACAAGTACAGAGCACAGCAAGAAAATGAGGACAACACAGAAACATTGTGGTAATTTTTTTAATTGTCGTGATTTTGCGTTATGTTTCTGTTATCATGTCCGCAGACCTTTCTAAAAATTATTGATTCATACTAATACCTGTGATCTTCTGCTGACCAGGCTATATTCCTCAACTACTTCCTTTAATCACACCATGAAGTAAAATTAGCAATACAAATGTATGTGTACTGTCATTTCCTCAATGTGTTACCATTACGATTAACAAATACGCTTATGAAAATAACTATGTTAAGTTCCACAGGACAAGATATGTTTGTATACTGAATGTCTTCTCAACAGACTGAGTGTCTTTTGCTGTAAGGCAGCAGTAGATGCACTTTACTGTGCAAGTAGCTTCTTAATTATTTCAAAAACATAAATAAAACCAGCTTTATTAGTACCAGGCTCCAAATACACCTTCCTGAGTCTCAGGGAAACTTCCTTTGGTTTAAGTCATCCTGCATCTCATTTTTTGGGCTTTGTCTGATGTAAAACCAGATAGGGGAGCTTACAATATTATAAAAAATATATGTGCAGAAAAACAGACTGTCAAGAAACCACTGGGAGCAGAAAGGGTGATACCCAAAGGGAAGCAACTAAGTTGGTGATAAGGTGGAAGAGTTCAAGGATATTTATGGTTTGGAAAGAGAATGGATAAAGGAGAAAGCAGGATCTGAAGGAACCCATGCAAACTCTAGGTTCTTCCTTACAATCTTTAATCATCGTAGCTTTCTCCTTTCCCCAGTACCGGGAAAGATGGAGCTGAGGGCTCCCACCTTCTCCAAGCACCTACATCCCTGTGCCCAGCCCTGCCTCAGCCACCCTGTCCTGCCAAAAGAGCAGCTGCCACCTGAGACACCAGCCTCTACCCCCATTCTGATCCCCTCCTTGAGATTTATTCTGTTCTTATTCTTCAGTGTGTTTGTAAAAGGTATAAACACTGAATTAATTAGGAAAAATTTACAAGGACTTATTATCTGTCCCTGTGTCTTCAACACTTTGGAGATGCTACGTGCATATCTATTTGTGACAGTGCCTTGAGAATTTCAGAAGTTGTTTCAAGTGCTTCTCACGGTCTATTGCTGTCACATAGATAGCACTTTTCATCAGATAGTCACAAAGTACTTCTTAAAAGGAGGAAGAATTGTTTAGTCACTGGTAAAAGATCGGTCTCCAGTTGCTTCCTTTATGTTCTGTTCTAGTTTCAACAAGAAGGTAAAAATGTACTGTATACAACCGAAACATTGTGGTAAGCAAAAACTTTGTTTCATTGAAAGCACTAGAATTTGAAGCCCAGAATGGAAATTGGAATTAAGATAAAGCTAAGATGTCTACACAAATGGGATCTGACAACAAAACACCTGGTAGCCTCAGGAGCCTGTTGATGAAAATTACAGTGAAAGCTCCGTAGAATTGTTACAACTTGCTACATAGTCTTAAATAAAATCTCATAAAACAAAGCCAAACAGATGTTCTGGTCCTTCATATACTTGCAGCTACTGTGTAACCAAATGTTATTATTAATACTTAGAAAGTAAAGTTTACAAAGTAGCATAGAGTGTAAGAATTCAAAAATACTTCCTTTGGCTCAGGATTATGTAGCCAAACTTCATGGACCATGCAGTTTTGCATCTGCTGCCCATGACACAGATGCAAATGGTCAGAATATGACAGTAAATCTGGGTCGGAAATCAGAAAAACAGGAAGTTTGGCATAGTTGTTATAATGCGATTTAAGGGTGTATACATTGTAATGAAATAAGAGATCGTAAATATGAAGACAATATAGACATTTCTTAGCTGCTAATTAAACATATTCATCAGATGATATGCTTAATGTAGTCCATCTGTTGCAGAGCACATTAACAGAGGAAATGAATGGCTAGAAGCATTGAAAGGATTCAATCTAAAGGAGTAAGTGGGAAAAATATCTAATCTTTGATACAGGCAAATTCTACCCGTTCTCATTTTAAAACTGTTAAAATGATTGTTAACCTTAACAGAAAAAGAGAAACAAGGAAGCACTGTTTATTATAAAGTGACTATTATACAAAAGTTGCTAGATAATCTTGAAGGCCCTCTTGATTCTGTGTACCAGTCACTATTTACCAGTATTGATTAAGCAAGCACCGAATGGTGAATTCTACAAAATTCCATTTTATATCTCAGATATACTTCTAGGCATTATTGTCTTTTTCTCTCACTTTTTTGCTTCTGCATCTTTTCTGACTTCTTTATATCAAGTAAGAAACAAATATCCTTGTCTATACATGTTACAAGTCACTTTAATATATAATCATACACGCAACTCTACTGAGTTAGTCCAAAGTTCTTTAACATGCTGAATTATTATCTAAAGAGCACTGAGAAAACTTAGCAGCAAGTATCAGGCAGATGTAGCCTGGCAGAGCTGCCTCAACATGATTTGTGTTAGCTGAGCCTCTCCTTCTGTAACAGACTCAAACATACGAAAACACATATCAAGTGTGTTTCTCAAAATGTGGCTCCACTTTTAATCCCATTGAAGTACAACAAGAAGCTTATCTGATCCTTCTGAATTTGCATAACAAGTTTTCTTCAGGAGGCTTCTCAGCTCTGCAAACATCATCAACGTTATCGTTAGCGGCACAGCCTTTCTCACAGTACTTAGGAACTTGCTTTGCTAAAGTCAGGAAGGGAGGTGCTATGAAAATGGAAAATAATACAAAATAGGGAAAGTGACTCACAATATATTGAGTTCTTCAAAGATCCTAGAACAAATGATAATAATAACCTTCACTTTCCAACTACTTTTTTTTTGGCTCAGACTGAACTTACTTCATGTAAACTGGCTTCTGAGTTCCTGAGAATCACTGCATCTATTCTAATATGTCCTGCCTGTTGTCTTTGGTATACTATGGAAACAAATCCCTCCATGCAGAATTTCACAGAGCTGTTAGAAAAAAAAAATTAGCCAGAGAAGAAACCACTTTAGTCTTTTTTCCTTCATCTGCTGCAGTGGCTGTCTCATTTGGATTTAAGCAGTGTGAGTTCAAAGCTATTACTTTATTGTCTTGTTTTCATGGACAGCTGTGTTAGAAGGATCAAGCAATAGGGTCTTCCATTTCTTTTGATAGATATGTTAGCAAGGTTGGAGACAGGAAGAGAGTAGATAACTGGATATCAAAGAGTTAACCATAAATGTTTCAAGTACGTTGTTTCATACCAGTTGTTTGGGTTTGGGGTTTTTTTGTTAACTAGTCATGGTATTTTGTTGCAGTGTAACAGAATTTCCTGCGGTGTTTATTCTAACTGAAATTGTGGTCTTTCACCTGAATAATTCACGTGCAGATCTTGAGTTAAATTTGGATAAAACTATAATGAGAAAATTCCAAAACACTGAAGTCAGCATCTGAGAATTCTCCTCTGCCACTGCTGCAATCACTTTTATCTGATGTCTTCTCAAGGAGGCAGACTCAGGCAGCCAGTCTTGGAACAATGGTTTCTCTCGGATCATCTCCCTGGGAACAGACTTTTCTCCTTATTTACTATATTATTAATTCTTTCAAACACCACAAAGCCCTAACTTACACAAATTACTAAAGAGTTCAATGCATTTCAAAAGTTATTTGATTTCATCCTGAATAACTGCAATTTACTGCTCTTAGGGAGTTTAAACAGATAGCAGATATTTTAAGCACATACCTAGCTTTAGGTACAAGCCATTCCCTGGATCTAAAGGAACTACTGAAAGATATAAATACCTCTTTGAGTGCCCTGAGTATTCAGGATTTGTGACTTCCTGCCTCGAATTGCATTGATATTGCCTTCTTACCTTGCAGAAATGCATAGGGACTTACTCATGAGCATTTGCAATCAACCCATTGACTTCAGTGAAATGGCTAATGCTCTAAATTAGGTATCAGCTTGACTTTCTCTGTTGAAATGAGGCCAGAGAAATTAAGAAAAATCTCTAGAGGATTTAATTAGACAGTTTCAACTCTATCTGTGTAACTCTTGCAATTAACTGAGCTACTGTGAGAGTGAAAGGGCTTTTCCATGCTATCTACAGGTGTAAGAGACAGCAGGGAGTTTGAGATGCAACTTAAAAGGCTGAGTCTACTGCTGCTTAGACACAGCCAGGAGGAAACAGGAGGTCCAAAGATGCATATTTGAACTCCCATTCCACTGACTAGGAAGAGGTCCTGACTCAAATCCAGATATCGTGTGTACTAGAGACACAGCCCATGGAGCCCAGAGACCCACACTGGGCATTGCAAATCCCTGACTGCTGCTGATGTCCCTGTTGTGCTGTCTGGTACCAAACAAGCTTTACTTACCTACACACTCAGCCTGGTAGAGGAAAGGAAAGTTTTCATGTGATGTTAGGCAATGGTCAGGAAAGGGACAGGTGACAGTAAGAGCCACATATAAGCAACACCTACCACAGCAGCACCTGGGTCAGCAACTAGACCTCCTGGACACCACTGTAACATGAACCAACAGCTGTACCTGTCAGAGCAGTGCAGAATGTACAGTACTTTGAAAAACAGCAAAACATATGAAACACAAAAGTGGCTGCACTTCTCACATTTCGCTGACAAATTCCATCAGTCATTCCATTGTCCAAGCCTTAAGGATTTGTTTTTGGCTAAGAAGAAAAAATTCTAGGTTGAGTAGGTAACAATAAAGGGAAAAAGTCTGAAGTGGGGAAGAAAAATTCCATTTAAAAGCTAAAATCAGCATCCAAACTGTGCCTTTTTGATGAGAGACATTCCTTTCCTGATCCCCAAGTTCTTATAGTTTAGAGTCAGACCATGAGAAATATATTCTCTCTCTTCTTTTCCAAATACCATCTGTCAGTCATCACAAAAGAGCTGCAGATCAATTCTACTTACAGAGCTGCTCTTTAGGTTTTGGGACAGATCCTCTGGAGGATGCAGACCTGAGGGGAAGAAGAGGTGCTGATACCTGCCACGTTGCTTGCACAGTTTGCTCCCGCAGTCACACTCCAGAGTTCATGATTTGTCTTTCATTTTTGCAGGTGATGGAATGCACAGAGAGTCCAGATTGCAACAGACTTCCCAGAAGAAGAAATCCCATTGTTTTTCTCCATATAGGTGATATTTTTTTAGTGATGAAGAACTTTCTAAGATCACTTCTGCGGCTTGATTATTGCTATAAGAAGTATAATTTTTTTATTTTTTTTCAAATGCAGCAGGTAATCTTTAGCTATTAGTACTATTTCTAGTGTAGAAAACTAAAGAGAGTGGAAAAGTACTCACAAGTAGCTGAAATCTGTAATAAAATTGTAATTAATACAAGTTTTCATGCATATACATGACCATAATAAAGGACTGATTCCATATGCTTTGTCTTCAAAGCCACATACTTTGTTTAAAGCAGAATGGGCAACAGAAGAAAACTGGCTATCCTCATGTGGACCTTGTGAAAGAGATTCGTAATTACTTCTCTACTGAAAAAAAAAAAAAGTGTTATATAAATGTAATAATTTATGAGTAATAATGGCCATCTATTATGCTTCACTTTTCATCATTAGGTATCAGGGTCAGACTTACTTTTCGCGTTTTCCAGAGGAGAATATAAGACACAAAAGGTGGAGTGACAGCCCAGGGTGATCCATCAGGCTGACAGAACTTTAGAAATTAAATCCAAGTTTCCTGAATCCCCGCCTGGTGTTCTGTCCACAGCAGTAAATGATTGAATATCTTAACCACCAGAAGAAAACTTCACTCAAGGATTCACACATCTCTGAAACCAAAGGCCCTCTGGAAAACATGAGATATTTGCATTTCAGCAGTTTATGCAATTTCTGACACCCCAGTGTTTGCAAAGTCATTTTTTAATACATCTTAGTGGTGAACTAGAGAGAGAAATAGCTGACCTCCGTAATTATACCATGTTGTAACAAAATTTGCCACTCCTAATAGATGCTTTCCTACATCTTCACATGTTTTCAGAGCTTTCACTCCAGAGGCTCAGCTATGTAGCCATTCTTTTATAGGCAACATTTTAATTCAATAATAATACTTTTAAGTGCAATAACAGATTTGACAAATGAAGTGCCTGTGGAAAATGCACAAGTCAAATTGCACATGGGAAAGTCAAATCTGAGGCTGAGAAGAGATTATAACAGTGTGATTCTGAATACAGCACTGTTGAATCTCTTGGAGAAGTATCTTCTCTTTCTTCATGAAAAGGTAACTTGTAGGCAGATGTCTCCACATTTTTAAAGTCTGGAGACTCAGCTACTTTACAGAGTAAATTACTAGATAACAAAATTATAATCACTGCCTGGACCATTAAACTTTGATAAAGGTGACTGAAATAGTGTCAAGGGAACCGAGAGCTTATTTAGAGCACGGATATTAAGCAGTAGTAATTAAGTAATGCATTGGAAGTGTGAGTCCCCGGAGAAAATATGTTACAATGACAATTTTATTACACATCTCAATTACTTGTTACAACGCAGTTTAGAATATGCTGTAGAAATGTATGGCTGTTTCAGATCTCCAGAAGTCTGAAGGTGACTATACAGATGTCCTGAGCCCCTTCTCTGGTCATAAGACCAGTTTAACACTGCAGGCAACCTACTTCTGCACATCTGTCTGAGCTCTGGCACTCTATATTTACTAGTCAAGACAGAGCCAATAACGACCTTCTAACAAAACCAAGATGCTTCTGCTAGATGCAATGGACAAGAGAAAATGGAATTAGATGGACAAAGGAAAATGATGCATGGAGAAGGAAGATAGGGCCAAAGTTCTTAACTGGGAAAGTTAGCACTGTTGTAGAAAAATGTGAGTGATTCACAATGCAAGAAGAGAAGATGCTGCAATAATCAAGTTGGGAAAGAATGAGGAATGGAGCTATCTGAGGAGATAGAGTGATGTCACCATTTTAGTGTTGCAGACAAGAGGAAGCGAAGTTCACAGACAGCTAGGGGCAGGGGCTCAGCTGAAGACAATGTTGAGGGCCAGGAAAGGTGATACTTTTCTCTGTGAACAGAAAAGAAGTACTGGAGAGGGCTAAGGAGATGGTGTACTGTTGGTTGTTGCACTACTGAGTTGGATCCCCATAAGGCAGAGGCAAGCTGTGGGATTAGCTTTCAAATATGGCCTGAAAGTCATCTGTATAGATTTACATACCTTAGCAGCTGATAGAGGGCCTCCCAGAGGTGCAGAAGCTAGCAGTTGGGAAGGAAGCCTTCAGTTTATTTTCCAGCCCATCCAGCGTGTACATGCTTCAGTCAGAAAGGAGTCATACAGTTCAAAAGAGAAGTAAAAATGTCTAAAGAAACTGCCCAGATGGAGACCAGACCAGTAATCTACATTAAACTGTTCATTGCCCAGTTCTGCTGATGTGTTTGTGAGGCAGAGCTTCAACATATCCAAGCTCAGGAGGCCATAGAGGATGCTAAAATCACTCAAGCTGCCCTCTTGGCCAAGTATTGGTGGTTGGAGGCTGTAAGTGCTGCAATCACAGAATCACAGAATGTTAGGGACTGGAAGGGACCTCAGAAGAACATTGAGTCCAACCCCCCTGCCAGAGCAGGATCAACTAGAGTAGATCACACAGGAACACATCCAGGCAGGTTTTGAGTATCTCCAGAGAAGGAGACTCCACAACATCTCTGGGCAGTTTGTTCCAGTGCTCTGTCACCCTCACTGTGAAAAAGTGTTTTCTTGTGTTTACATGGAACCTTCTATGCTCCAGTTTGCACCCATTGTCCCCTGTCCTGTCATTGGACGTGACCGAGGAGTGCCTGGCTCCGTCCTCCTGACACTTGCCCTTTACATATTTGTAAACATTATTGAGGTCTCCCCTCAGTCTCCTCTTCTCCAAGGTAAAGAGACCCAGCTCCTTCAGCCGCTCCTCATGAGGGAGATGCTCCACTCCCTTTATGAGCTTAGTGGCTCTGCGCTGGACTCTCTCCAGTAGTTCCCTGTCCTTCTTGAACTGTGGGGCCCAGAACTGGATACAGTATTCCAGGTGGAGCCTCACCAGCGCAGAGTAGAGGGGATGGAGAACCTCCCTCTGCCTTCTGGCCACCTCCTTCTAATGCATTCCAGGATGCCATTGGCTTTCCTGGCCACAAGGGCGCTTTGTTGGCTCATGGTCATCCTCTTGTCCACTGGGACTCCCAGGTCTTTTTCCCCAGAGCTGCTCTCCAACAGATCAGCCCCCAACCTGTACTGATCCATGGGGTTACTCTTCCGCAGATGCAGAACCTTACATTTGCCCTTATTGAATTTCATTGAATTTTTCCCCTCCTAGCTCTCCAGCCTGTCTAGGTCACACTGACAGCCTTCCAGCCTGTCAGCCACTCCTCCCAGTTTCGTATCATCAGCAAACTTGCTGAGGGTACACTCCATCCCCT